>NXGY01000001.1:1898439-2072097 GCA_002893645.1 Metschnikowia hawaiiana
TGAAATTGAGTTTGACCTCGAGCGACAAGATTCTGTCCACAAAAGAAGGCAGCTCATTCACTTGGGTAGCCAAGACTTCCAACTCTTCGAACTCTTTGTCGAAATTGAAGTTGTGTCTGAGTGCCTCTTCGTCAACCTTGGCATGGTCACGTTTAACTTCCATCTGAGTCAGATCAGCGGAGGAAGACTCCTTGAGATCCTTTCCTTCAAAAATACTCATACTGATGTTTTTGATATGAAGAGGAAAAAATAGTCTAGTGGCGACAGCAGACTTTTTATACTCGGAACATCCTCCGCACAAAGTTGGGCTGATTAGTCCGGCAAGCGCGCCATGCATTAGGATTTTGCATACAGTGAAAAAAAGCCAGCAGAAACGGATGTTTTCGTGCACATAGTCCCAAACTTGTGGAGTACCCCACTGGGGCAACCAATGAGCATGTGCATGGACCTCTCGCACCCCCACCATGCATAGCCTGCATTGACAGCAAGAGTCAGGGAAGATCTCGTGTTTAGCGCCATGACGCCCGTTCGAGGCAGCATTACCCAACACCTGCAACTGGACAGCTTTTTACGTGCCGCTTCCGGCCAAATTCTTGCTCCGCTCCGAAAGCGTGATTTAAGCATAAACGTGTATTTCAAGAAAATGTAGAATAAAACCTGGCGGGTATATGTCACTTGAGCCAAAGTCGGAGATCGCCGCACCCATGCTGACCCGGCGTTGGGTCATGAAGCTCATGTGGTGACTCGATCTTCGGGGTGTATCTCCACCGTAATTTACGCCGCAGTGCGTCATTTGAGGAGAAAACCCGCGGCCAGCAAGAAAAAAAAATCCGGGCGCGGCCTCTTTACGATAGGGCGGCGCTCAGGCCAAATTTTCCTGCAAACTCGTCTGCGAGGTGTGCTTTCAACCGTGCAAAGCTCTTTCCGAACAGCCGCTGACAGTACGTGCATCGAAGTGGGCTGTCTTTTATCACGTCGAGCTGGGGGTAAATAGGCGTCCTGCGTTTGGTTTTTCCCAACATGAGTTTTCCCTGCGAAAGGATGAGACTGTCGGAGGTGTCGGAGAATGCCGCGTCTGAGTCCAGCGACAGGGCTGACGCCAGCACCTCAGCCACATTCTTCCGAGGCTGCATACAATCCATGCTGACGAAAAACGGCGTTGTGAAAGAATTATAGTGCTTCTTGTTCTTCATTCGGGGCAGGAAAAAGTCTTGGGTTAGGACGTGGATGTGCATGTTACTCATCGAAGGCACTGAGTGCACCCCCGCCCTGATGAAATTGGTTTTGAACTGCGCTTGTTCACTCGCAGAGTCGGGGAGGTAGCCAGATGTGCAGAGGTCCTCAATAATAAGCAGGCGGGCTTTTTCCACTGCGCTCCGCATTTCAGCATGAAACTCTGGATCGCGGAGCGCCACTAATGGGTGGCTTTTCGACACAACTTCGTCTCGAGGCAATATGAGGTAATGACGAAGCGATTTGGGGTATGCGTCCTCCACTATGACGTAGCGCTCGTTTGAAAACAAGACTCCTTGCTCGGTTTCGGGTCGATCAATGTACTTCTGAAGAGCATGCCGGAACATGGTCGCGTGAGAGTTGCCCAAAAGAAATGACACGAAAAGTGGGTGACTTGCGGGTTGGGGGAAAAATACGCGGGAGAAATATTGGGAGAATTATTGAGAGAAGTGTTGGCAAGGTATTGGGGGCTAAATGAAAAAGAAAGAAAAGTATTGTACATAAAAAAGAAATTGAAAAGCGGGTTACAAACGAACAGGGAATCGATCGAATCCCAATTCTGCTATCTAACTGATGTCCTTTGCCCGTCTAGATTCTACGCGAGAGGTACCGGCGCTTCCCACCATACCATCTTTCATGCAGAAGTAAAACGTACAGTATTATTTTGGAGTATATGATTTGTAACTCACCTAGACTGATGTCTATTTCTATTAAGAGTGCTCGTTCAATGTTGTCCAAATATTGATGCTTATCACACTTTCCTCTTTCTCACGCTGGATTTCGATGCAGAGGGAACCGTTGCTGCTGCTGCTGCTGCTGTAGGCTCCGAACCTGCGCTAGCAGTCTCTGTCTTCTCCAGCTCTGGTTTTTTGGTTCCCTCGGCTTCCAACTCAGCATTTTCCTTGAGCTTGATTGTCTTCAACTCGTTGACGAACCAAATCACCGCCGCGTACAAGAACAGGGCGATAAAGAAAAGGTTGATGAAATGAATCGAGCGTGTGTAATAGATGAGAAAGAGCAACGACATGAGCAAGAGGATGAAGGAACCATGGGTAGCCTTTATAAGGGCCGGGCTCGTTCCCGGCGTGAACACGGATTCCCAAAGCTCAACAAAGAATGACATTACTCTGATTATGCCTATGTTAGTGGCCCGCAAAGCTTTCCTCCGTGCGAGTGTCACGATACTCTTTGTGCCTGCATACACTTGATTGGTGTTTGTCAAATTGATTCTCGCCAGTTCGGACACATAAATTGCATCAGACTAAACGAATGTCATAGCTAGATAGCTTTCTTTTTTTTTCTAGATACACCCCTGACGAGTCCGCTGGAAGGAGCGCATGATTCTGAGGTGGCTAATTCTTGAGAATGTCACGTGTGTCGTGTCCTTACCACTTTCTCCATTTCAAGTGTTCAAGTCACTTCGCAACGCCTTTATTGACAATACTGATTCATTACAATATGGTCGCCATCGAGGATTCATTCATCACAGATGAGGAGGTCGAATACTGGTATGTTACATAAACGTGCGGGGGGTAAGCCTTTGTGCACCATCCCCCATTGAAAATCATCCCAAGGAGAATTACTAACGCCACAGTCCTCTCTGTGTGGAGGAAATGGATATTTCCGACAAAAACTTTAAGCCTTGCCCATGTGGTTATCAAATCTGTCAATTCTGTTACAATAACATCAGACAAAATCCAGAGCTCAACGGTAGATGTCCTGGATGTCGCCGACTCTACGACGATGAGAGTGTGGAATACAAAACATTGACAACAGAGGAATATAAGATGCAACAATTCAAGAAGGAGAAACGTGACAGGGAGAAGAAACAGAAGGAAAAGGAGAAGAAAGAACTGGAGATTGCCAGTAAAAAGCATTTGGCTGGCCTCCGTGTCGTCCAGAAAAACCTAGTATACGTGACTGGCTTAAATCCGCCCTGTCCGTCTGATGATTTGCACTCCATTTTACGTTCTGACAAATATTTCGGCCAGTACGGAAAGATTCTGAAGATTGTCATTAACAGAAAGGCGCCCAATGGTCATCAAGGATCTAGTCTGTCACAAAGTATTGTGGTCTATGTCACTTTTACCAAGAAGGAGGACGCATTAAGATGTATCAACGAACTCGATGGATCTATCTGCGACGGACGAGTCTTGAGAGCAGCACACGGTACAACAAAGTATTGCCTGTCATACTTAAGAGGCCACCCTTGTCCAAATCCAAACTGCATGTTTTTGCATGAGCCTGGTGAAGAGGCAGATTCTTACACAAGAAAGGATTTGTCCACACACCAAGGTATCAAAATGGGCATGAGTGGTCTGCCACCTTCCAACAGTGCTAATTTAGCGCAATACCATTACAGTGAAGATGAGCACGCAACAGATGACGAGAGAATCATATCAGCGGCATCCAACGGTCCCTCTTCCTCTGCTAACGCTATTGCTAATACAAGTGCTTCCGGAATGACACCCATTATTCAGGGTACTGCCTCGCTTATGAGTGGTTCGGCGCCAGTTCTTCCTGCCACCGCACACTGGGCCAAAGCTCCTAATGCCGCGGAGTCGGCTAGTGCCTCCCCATCTGTCAATAATGCTGTGTTGACGAATGCTGCCGCCTTCCCAACTCTCGGAGAAATTTTCAAGGACCAAAAGAGCCATAAGAAAGAATCCAAGAAGAACAAGGGTAAGTCTATGAAAGACGGCACATTCTTGCCTGATGACATCGACATTGATGATAATTCTGTTCTTCAGTTCGCAGATGATTGTGCAGAAAGAATGAAAGCTTTAGCAGAATCAAAGCAGTCTTTGAAAGTTTATTTCGAACACCTCACAGATGAAAGTACCATCTCGCCTTTGTTTCACTTTGATGAATCGATTACCTACAATGCTACTACCTTGGAGAATGAAAAGTCGTTAGCTATTCATGTCATTGAGAGATGCTTATTGCGTCCAATGAAGAAATATCATTTGGCCTACCTGAATCTGCCACTAGTACAGCAGCAACAATTTTTGCAGCAGCAGGCTCAGGTTCAACAGAATCAACCCCAAATTCAACCGCTGCAACCGCTGCAAATGCACACACAGCACCCGCTGCAACTGCTGCAACTGCTTCAGCAACTCCAACAGCTCCAGCAACTCCAGCAACTCCAACAACTTCAACAACTTCAACAACTTCAGCAACTGCAAAATGCTGGATATCAGAATATCCAAAGCATATCCCCTGTATCTAATTCTCAGTTGCCAGAATCTAACGTTTCCCAACAAATGCATCAACAGTCAGAGATTCAAAATCAGCAAATTCAGTCCCAAATTCAACAGGCTAAGGGTGGGATGATGACTCCTCAACTGGTCCCACAACTTGCTTCTCAATTTCATGCCCTCCGCACAAGCGACAGAAATAGAACTTCCACTCCTCCCCCTCCTGGCTTGTTTGGTAAGAATCAGGAATCGGGTGCCAACTCGAATCAAGGGCCTCCATCGTCAAGCTCTCAGTTGTTAACTCAATTAATGAGTGGTAAAAAATGAATTGCAACAAACCAATTTGCATGAAAGTTACATGGATTGAATAGAATTATTTTAATTATACGGCATAACATTAATCCTTTCTAGAAAGTCTAAAATTCCAATTAATTCACTAAAAAAAAAAAACGGAAACATAATCGACAGAAATTTGGAGAATCATTTTTTCTGAGCCTCTTGTTTTGAGAAATACTCTCTAAGTAAATCAACCAGAGGCTTGTCGAACAAGTCCCATTGTAGCATCTCCCATAATCTTGCTTTTAAATCTTTAGGGGAAACCTTCAAATGGTGCTTTCTCTGAAGTCTGAGAATGATAATTTTCCCCACGTCTTGCCTGGCCACGCTGAGAATGACATCTGTTGTTTTAGGATCGATGCGGCTGACATATTCGATTGTGGATATTATGCATTTGGATCTTTCAAAATCCCATTTTCCGTTAAGGAACTTGTCGATCAATTTTAGCTGATAGAACCACTGTGGACGTTCTCGATCAAGCATAGAATTAATGAGCTGATCAAATGGACTTAATTGTGATGTAGCCATCTTTTGAACGCTTTGATCAGGTTCTTTCTTCATTTCAACGCGATTGTTATTCGTGGCCGTCGATGCTTTCTTCGCATGCTCATATATATGGGCTCTGACGTCGGGCCATTTCATACGGTCTTCAATTAGTTTCAAGTCAACAGTCCTTCCTGTGCGAAGTCTGATATAGTGCATTATGACGAGCAATTTGTTTTCGGTCTCTTTTGGGACCCTAATTGCTGCTTCGATTAGCGTGCCCACTAAGTCTGGGGGAAAGGCTCCCATAACCTCAACACTATTCCTCGAGAACTCAAGTGGCGATTGTGGCTGTTGAATTTTTGGCTGCATAGAGTCAAGTTCGTGACCTGAAATGGATGTATTAGGATGGCTTTGATTGGTGATCGCACGTTGATAGTTCAAAGTCAAGTCTGAATAATTTGAAAATGGTTCACCTGGTGCACCATACACTCGTCTATGAAGAAGGAACAAATGATACCGGCCTTTTGTCTCCCAATCTGATATCAAGAGCCCGCTGTTACGGGCAAATTTCAAGCGGAGATCTGCCCATGGAACCGTCACAAAAGAGGGATTTTCATATACAGCCTCAGCCACACTTTTGAATGTGGTGTTATAATGCATGAATTTGTCCTTGGTAATATTCGTTAAGCCGTAATGCAGACGAAGTGTTTCAGCCGCTTCAGGGGTGATTAACACATTGAAGTCTCTTTTCAAAGCGTGTAGTATAGCCAACGCTGGTCTCTTTTGATCTCGAAAGGCTGCGTTTATTATACATCTGCAATGCTCCTTTGTCCAAGTAGAAAAGGAAGTAAAAGAGTCGACATTGGTTTTTCGCTTGACACCAGGTACTTCACCAAAACCATCCTCTCTACCTCTAGTAACTCCACGAGGAGCTGTATGCATTGGTAATACTGGGTTGTGATTGAGATTTCTTGGTCCAGCTATTATATTAGAGGCTGGCTTCTCCTGTGGGTGAGCATGATGCTGGTGGGCATGTTGCTGGTGGATATGTTGCTGGTGGACATGTTGCTGGTGGACATGTTGCTGGTTAGCGTGTTGCTGGTTAGCGTGTTGCTGGTTAGCGTGTTGCTGGTTAGCGTGTTGCTGGTTAGCGTGTTGCTGATTAGGAAATTGTGGTGTTTCGACTCTCGGTTGTGAAAATGAGCTCAGACCATGAGAGAATGCATCGATAATTGTCCTCTGAGGTTCTTGAGCCATAATATCATGTTGCTTTTGAGCAACAAAAGGAGTTGGTCCTTGGCCTCTTGAGGTACCCGCCAACGAATTACCGGGGATATTTTGGGTTGGGTGCAATTCTGTTTTCGAAAGCCCTCTTGATTGTGTACTCGATTCTCTGCTTTCGTGCTGTTCACCCAGAGCGTTTTCTGTGCCTGTCTTCTCTTTATCTTCGTGAATAGCTTTGTTGATTTCTGGTGAATTTTGCGATGCCAATGCAACGCTCTTAGTCATGTCCAGTACTCCCGCGTTGACACCTGTGCTCATGGGAATGGGATCTGGAGAAAATGAGACAGATTTCTGGGCTCTCTCAGGAGATTTTGTATGATCATGAGGAATTCCTTGTTCCTGAATTTTTGATACCTCATTTCCATTCGCGAACCCGATGTTTCTCGGCTGGCTTGCAGCACTTGAAGATAGTTTTGAAACGACAGAGTCCTTAATTTGCAGCGGATCAAAGGGGAATTTCATTTGGGATAAATCCATTTTGGATAAAACCAATTGACACGCCAACTTTCCACCCTCTCTAGCATTTTCGCGTAGTTCACGTCTCAAAACAGCTAGGTCAGGTATATCACCACATAGCTCTGCGACAGGGAGTTTCTCCTCCATTCTCGTGATAAGTGAGGAGAAATCATCCATCAAGTTTCTATAGTCAGAATCCCACCGACTCTTGGAATTCTCATAGTATGACTTGATTGCTATGTACAAAAAGTGCAAATGGTCAAATTCGTGCAAGTTCTCAAAGTCCTCCTGAGCATCACTACTTTGGGCCTTGGTTTTGAGTTCTAGGTATTTGGATTCAAGCTGGCTTTTGACTGCAACATAATTCCCTAATTTCTTATGGAGTATCTTGCTCATTTAGGCAGATGACCTTACTGGAAGCTCGGTCGATGGTGGCGGTTGGAGGTAGCAATAGCCAAGGTGCTTTTGATGCAAGGCGTAGGGAGACCGATTGTTTATAGAGTAGGATTTTTTAATTTTTTTTGCCCAGGAGGATTCGCGTTTTGCAATGCGCAGCACCATTGTGTCGCCCTAACCACTCGTGGGCCCTTCCCCAGAGATTTGAGTTAGGCTTCTATTCCTTGTGCTTTATGTGAGTTTGCTCGGTTTTACCCAATACACGATACTTCTTTGAATACGAGAGCAAGCATTTATTTTGGGTGCAATGAAATTGGGGTCTTTGGAGGCACCTGTCTCACCGGGGCGTTTGAGCTAGCTCACAGACCCCAAAATCAATTTGGCCCTAATTTCGCGCCATCCTCCCAGGAGACCATGCCGGCCCGAATTGAGCCTACAACCAAAATTGCCTTGAGTATTTCTAAGCCATTCGTAGAGTTATTACGTGTATGATGAGGTCTGCGATAAAGGTGACGTTTCAGTCGCTTTTCGTTTCCCCGTCTCAAAAATGTGACAATTCATTGAACAAGAATTGCAAACAAATCTGAGGCCAACCGCGTATTGGAACCTGAATTCCACGCGAAGGTCAGAAAGTCGCCCGAATCGCGCCAGCTCCATGTCCAGCGCGGCCCCAAGTTGTTTCCTGTACACGCAATCTCAGTCCCAATAAATAAAACAGGCAAGACCAGTCGCTTATATCTCCATAGCGTCCAGAAATGCTCGATAATTCATCCATTCTCTATATCTCTAATGAAAAAGGACATTTTAACATTAACGCTTAATATATTTTCTATTTACATGTAAGATTCCAGCGAAATTTGCCCTCCTCTGTGTCTTTCGCCATTCACTGATTGGCTACTACTTCAGCGCACTTGCCGCAAAGCTCATCATCCGACTCAGCAATGAACTTCCAGCAACGCGGACATTTGCATGATGTTGATTTTTGGATGACCACACTCACACTTCCAAGCAGTTGTTGCACGACAAATTCATGCATTGCGGCATCTTCATTACTCCCTGTCTTCTCTTGACCCTTTAAGTTGACCTTTGAGACCAAAAAGTAATCGTCCAAAAACTGGGTGTGTTTTTGAAGAATCTTTTCAACCTCTCCATATGCGAAAAGGTTCAACTCCGCATCGAGTTTGTTCTTGAAATGTCCTTTTGTTCTGAGATTCTCGAACTCTTTGTAAAGCGAGTCACGAATATCCCAAATAACATTCATTTCCTCTTCTACTTTTGGATTATGAAAATGGTCTGGGACTTTGTAGAACTCCCACGGCTGCATGAAAGGCGATGCGGACTTATCATTAAACTTTGAGTACAGATCCCAAACCTCCTGAGTGAGCAATGGTTGAATAGGAGATAAAAGCCCGATGTACGTTCTCAAGACTTGTTCGAGGACTGTTTGCACTCCTCTTCTTCTAAGAGAATTTTTTCCATCAGTGTAGAGGCAGTCTTTGGAGATGTCAAAGTACAAGGCACTCAAATCACTTGAAATATGCGTGTTCACCTCTCTGATGACTCTCGCAAAATTGTGATTAGAGTATGCCTCTGTCACTGACTCTTCTAAGTCCTTAAGGCGAGTAAGAACCCATTTATCGATGGTACTGAGGTCTTCATAGGGCACAGGTGTCTCAAAATCCTGGATGTTTCCAAGCAAATACTTGAAGGTGACCCTCATCTTACGGACGTTCTCCAAAACTCTCAATAATACCTCTTGACTAACGCTGATATCTTGAGTGTAGTTGGAAGAGGCGACCCAGAGCCTGAGACCATCGACTCCTAAAGCTGGAACAAATGGCTTATTGCTGCCATTGATGACATCGGAAGGTGAAATCACATTTCCTTTCGATTTCGACATCTTATCATTTTGTTTATCCAATGTGAAGCCATGCGTGATGATTTTTTTGTATGGAGCGACGGGTTGAAACTTTCCGTCCTTTCCTGAGGAAATAATGTAGTTCAACAAGGACGATTGAAACCATCCTCTGTGTTGATCACTTCCTTCCAAACAAACGTCCGACACAGGCTGGCCATGCTTCTTTTTTGTTTCGACATTTGGAAGTTGAGACCAGGAGGTTCCAGAGTCAAACCAAACATCCATGGTGTCTTTTCCTTTGTAGTACTGTTTACCATCAATGGTCTCTGGAACCCATCTGGAAATGTCATCTTCCTTACTGAACCAAGCATCTGTACCAAGAACTTGGAGCCTTGATACGATATGACTCACGGACTCGGAATCTTCCAAAGGCATATTTGTTTCTTTGTGGTAAACGATAGGTAAAGGCACACCCCAAGATCTTTGTCTCGAGATACACCATTCATTTCTTCCCTTAACGAAGGACATAAGTCTATTCTTTCCTGTCTCTGGGACGAACTCAACATCATTCAACAGTTTTGAAGCATCATCTTTCACTTTTTCAACGTTCACAAACCATTGGAGAGTTGCTCTTTGAATGACTGGTGATTTGGACCTCCAATCATACGGGTAAGAATGAACGTAGTTTTTGTTGACGCTGAACAACATGTTATGGGTTTCAAGTTTTGCAAGGACTTTGCCTATAGAAGACTTTCCATTTGCGTACTTTCCAGCTAAGTCGTGGTATCCAATAGGAATGTTTTCTTTAATGTAAAGGCCATTACCATTCACCAGGGAATCTAACTGAAGATTATGATTCTTTCCAACAAGGAAGTCCTCTTGACCGTGAGCAGGCGCAGTGTGAACGAGACCAGTACCGGCTGTTGAAGAGACATGGTCACCGTGTAAAATTGGGTAAGATGCATCGTCTTGATTAGATGGATTAATGTATCTGGACCCTATGATTTCAGAGCCGAGGAAGAAGCAATCACTTCTCGAGTATGCTGCATCAATTTCAATGATTGAATCTGCGAGTTCGTCTGCGACAATGAGGTGCTCACTGGTCTCCTTATCATAGATCGTGGTGTAAGTAATATCCTTGTTCACGCAGACGGCTTTATTGGCAGGTATTGTCCACGGAGTCGATGTCCAAATCAATAAAGATGCTTTCAGTCCAATTTTGGAAAGAAGGCTTGAATCCAGCAAAGGGAACTTCACGTATGTTGCAGTTGACCTGTGTTTCGGGTTGTACTCTAATTCAGCTTCTGCCAAAGCGGTTTGAGTTTCGCAGCCCCACCACACTGGCTTTAATTGTCTCGTCAACAAGCCATTCTGGTAAAGTTTTAAGAATATATCGAGTTGGGAGCTCTCGTACTCATGCGACATGGTAAGATAGTTGTTGTCAAAATCAGTCATGATTCCAAACTGGGAAAATTGCTGTTTTTGTTTCTCTATCATTGACTCCGCAAGCTCTCTGCAACGAGCACGAATTTGGGTGGGTTCAAGTTTGCCTTGATCTTCAATAGCCTTCATCTCAATAGGTAATCCATGACAGTCCCAGCCTGGTTTGTAATGAACTTTGGAATCATTATGGATCAATTCGAATCTATTGATGATGTCTTTGAGGATTTTATTTAGAGCATGGCCCAAATGCAAGTCACCATTTGCATATGGCGGGCCATCATGCAAAATGAACTCTTTGGAAGAACTTTGTCTGGTAGTTTGCCATTTGTAAAGGTCAATACCAGATTTCTCAATGATTTTCTGTCTTTCTGGCCCATTTGGCAACTTTGGTGAAAAACTTGTCTTGGGTAGAGAGAGCGTTTTCGAAAACAGAACTTTTTCCTTCCGATAGCGAACGGAGGAGGAAAGCCCTCGACTTGAGTTGCGAAACATGTGAAGCTTATTTGACCGGAATCCAACACTAGGTCCAAGGTTTATGACCGAGACAGTGGTGTACGGGCTCGCATCAAATTTTAAGCGCGATTACCAACAGCTACTAATTTTGATAACAGTTTTGTTTGTCGTTTAATACATCATAGCTATATAAGATTATACTTATTGCTGAATAAATAGACATCATCTGATGGATCAGTTAAAATCATTTTATAATTAGTTCTTGCCGATAGACTTGACCAACTCAATGTACTTCTCAGTAGAGAAAGACTTAGGTCTCTCAAGAGGCATACCGAGACCACGGTCAAGGATCAATTGTGGCAAGACACCGAAGGCTCTGGAAACACCGAACAAAACGGTGTAGAAGGATTGCTCGGTCAAACCGTAGTATTGCAACAAGACACCAGAGTGAGAGTCCACATTTGGCCATGGGTTCTTGGTCTTACCGTGCTTAGTCAAAACACCTGGAGCAACCTCGTAGATGTTAGAAACCAACTTGAACAATTCGTAGTCTGGCATGTGCTTCAAAGCAAACTCTCTTTGAGCAGTGTAACGAGGGTCAGTCTTTCTCAAGACGGCGTGACCGTAACCTGGAACAACTCTACCAGAGTTAAGGGTGTCCCACAAGTACTTCTCAATGGCCTCCTTGGAGATGTCACCGTTCATGTCACTCTTCATTTGGAACAACCATTCCAAGACCTCTTGGTTGGCTCTACCGTGCAAAGGACCGGCCAAACCACTCAAACCAGCAGAAAGGGACAAGAATGGAGATGACAAAGCGGAACCAACCAAGTGGGTGGTGTGGGCGGAGACGTTACCACCTTCGTGGTCAGAGTGGATGGTCAAGTACAATCTCATCAACTCAAGGAACTCCTTGTTCTCACCGAAACCGAGCAAGTTGGCCAAGTTGGCACCGTAATCCAAGTCCTTGGAAACCTCACCAGCCAACTTACCGTCATGGAAAACGTTTCTGTAGATTCTGGCGGCAATGTTTGGCAACTTAGCCAACAATTCAATGGAGTCCTCGTAAGTGTACTTCCAGTACTCGGACTTGTGAACACCCTTGGCGTAAGCCTTAGCGAATTGGGACTCGGATTCCAAAGCAGTGACAGCGATGGAGAATTGAGCCATTGGGTGCAAGTGGGATGGGGATCTGTCGATCAAATCCTCAACGTGCTTTGGCAAAGCGGATCTAGCAGCAAACTCCTCGGACAAAGCCTTGGTTTGAGCCTCGGATGGAACCTCGCCGGTCAACAACAACCAGAACAAAGCTTCTGGCAATGGCTCACTTCCACCTGGGGCCTTTGGCAACTCCTTTTGGATGTCTGGGATAGTTCTGCCTCTGAAACGGATACCCTCGATTGGGTCCAAGACGGAACCTTCCCAGACAAGACCCTTGATACCACGCATACCACCGTATGCTTGTTCCAAGAGAACTTCACCGATAACCTAAATGTTAGTCTTTGTAAAACGATGTGTGAGGCGGCTTAATTCTGCGTATAATTACGTCAGTGCGAAAAGTTCCTCGGATAAATACTTCCGGCACGTGGATTAAAATCGTACGGCTCGAGAGAGTTGCCGTAGCACTTCCTCTGGTGACCAGCAATATCACATTGATGCATTGGAATGCAACCAAAGTGTCTTGTTTGGAATAACGCCTCTCGATTTTGCTTCGCCTCTCGATTTTGCTTCGCCTGAGAATTAAATTGTCCAAAATGCTATTCTCAATGAGAGAATGTAAAAATACATACGGTCTTACCATGCTCCTTCTTCAATTGCTTGACTTCTTCAGCCTTCTCTGGCAAGATTTCGGCCAAACGAGCCTTCAAGGTCTGGGTAGGTTAGTAAATGTAATCCAAAGACCCATTCGTCGGTCGGGCTTCACGGAAACAAGGTCACATACTGGCTCGGTAGAGTAAGATCTAACACCTAAAGCTCTCTTCAAAGCAGAGCGTTGGAATGAACGGATTGCAGACATATTTAATAAAGTATGGCACAAAAAGTGATTGAATCAAAAAGAAGAAATTTTTCTAAGCACAGTTGCTGGGGAAGCGCCTTTTTTTATAAACTCCGACATTTCTGGGAATGAGCAGGAACTACATGAAGTCAGGATGCATATACTACCCTCGGATTGCGCGACGGCCAATTATCTTTGTTCCCTCATGACCGGGAAAGACGCGAATAGTCGCACCACCGAAGGTCAGAGCCTACCGACCCGCATCAGGGCAAGTTGCTATAGAGTTGAACCACAACTCAAATCTACAGTAAATTGTAATTTGGCTCGATGGGGGTGTGGAACATGTGGTATGCCCGGCATAGATCTCAGACGCATGATCTTAGCAATCTCGAACCCTTGATTATTGTGTGTTTAGTCCTCGGTGCAGACTGCATGCACCTCGGATTCAACCCCAGGTTTCGGACTTGGCGAATAAGAGCGGCCCCTGTGAATTTCGCCATACCGACTTTAACCGATCCGGCCCTCCAGTAGGCTTCCTCAGAAATGTGCGTTAAAAGCCGAACTTCGCCTGAAGACGCCTCCACAACTCACTGGCCATGCAAGGATCTCGAGCTCATCCGCCAGTGTAATTCTTTTTAAGCTCAATACGTTATCTTCTAGCTGGTTTTCGTGAACGGCCTCTTTCTCTCGCAGTCGTGTTCAAAGACAAGAATATTTCATCGCTTAAGACAACTTGTGGCACGACTTTTCGTATTATATGTCAGGGAAGAGCACGGCAACGTTGCATCATTAATCTGGAACAAAATATCCCTTGGTGCAAAGCGCAGGACGGAGCATGCTTGGTTGTGGGGTACGAAAATAGACAACAAGCGCATGGCATGCCTGTTGCTCCGTGGTGCCAGTATGCAGTCGCTCAGGCAATTTTTCAGTCTGGCGATTCGGCCGATCGTGAAGTTGAGGCATTTCCCGGCGTTTTTAGGGTACTCAGCAATGGGCGGTCGGGTAACTTCATTCGCCGAGTAGTGTGTGACACAATCGCTGGTTCGGGCGCTCGGCTTTTTCAATGAGGCCGCGCCTCATCTGGATACTTTTCTTTTCCATGGGATATTATCTCCATGTATATGACGCATACAGATATAGATGGTAAACGAAACCCATTTATTAATTGGTGGCACTTGTGCCCGGAGGTCTGCAGAGGTGGTTCCATAGAATAGTGTGGTGCTGCCTTTGATGGCGTCTAACATTTCTCTCTCAAACTCCTTGAAGCTCGTAAATCTTTTGAAGAACACTACTTCCACTCTCCTTTGCATTTAGCGCAGCGCATCTGTTCATGTAATCACAGTGTTGGCATCTGGAAAAGTCCTCTGTGTGATACGGCGAGCGCTTCCCACCCCAAAACTGTGACGCTTCGTTTAGCGACTTTTGAAGTGAGGTCTCGCTGAACTCTTCTATTTTCCTCTCGAACACTCGCCCTGTGTGGACGTTGTGATATTCAACGTGAACTGAGGACGCAGGGAAGCCATTCAACATTGCTATCAGTTGCGCAGATCTGGCAGCCACATATCGAAATGTGAGAGGTTTGTGCCATTCGCCGAATAGTGGTGAAATATCCAAATCCATTATTTCAGGATCTTCACCGAAATGGATATAAAGAAGCTCTCTCATTGTTTCTTCGCTGATAAAAGCGCTCAAGGAATAGCACGACAGTTTTGCTTCGGCTTGGTCAAACGGCTCGAATCCGATGGGCACGCCCCTCGCCAAGTTGAGACAATCCAAAACCATTGTTCTAAAGTTCACTGTGAGCAATTCTGTTGCATAAGCTATACTCAATGGCTCGTCAACATCGATGTTCCTGCGCTTGGCGTTCTCAATGAAGCTGTGGTACGCGAAGATGTCACTTTTTGAGAGGTTTTGCAACAATTTCCCGTAGTACATGCATTGGAGCTTTGCTGCCTCTATAACCAGCTCCTGTTTTGGGGTCGAATTCCATTTTCTGGTTTTTACGTCGCCAACAATAAGCTTGTGACTTTCTTTGAGCTTCGTAATCCTCGAGCGACCAGCTTCAATCTGGATATTCAAGTCGACCACATTAGATTCCAACTGAGGCAAGAGGGCCGGACTTGCAGGGGAAGAATCTTTCTCGGACGTGGGGACTATTTTGACGAAATCCGCTACCCCATTGACCAATATGGATCTTCCAAGCATGTGTGACTCTGTAGCAAGCGTCTCGCTCTCCATATCCAAGAAACCATGAAGAAAGACTTCTCTAGCATGACCAGCATGCACAAGCACCAAGACCCTTTTCACGATGTGCTCCATCCACGACTTTGACAACGCAAACAGCTCTTGTGTTTTAGTGAGCATCTCCCTCTCCTCATCACTGAAGCCTCCCAAAAGTTTCTTTATCCGGTTTTTAAGTGACTCTGGCTTAATCTGGGGATGGTCTTCGATTTCTAGACGCTCGTGGTAAACAACCCCAGATTTCATTCTTTCACGGGCTGGCGTCCTGGGCAGACCAGCGTAGATCTCGTAGTACTCTCGTAGCTCACACCATGCCGAGGTCAACAATTTTGTGACTGAAAGTCTTGGCTGGGACACATGGCTACCATCGCCATTGTAGGTCAGGTAGTATGCAAAGGGTGTAGGTAGGCTTGCCGGATGTGGGCATTCTAGTAGAGCTCCTGGGTGGCGCTTGAATGTGGTGAGCACTTCGTTTTCTTTCTCTGTGGCTGGGGGCTTGGCATCGTGATCCGCTGGAAGAAGCTTTCGAACCAATTTCCATGTAGAGGACCGATCTGTAGCACGTAATTGGGATCGAGAATGTTGAGCCAATGGTATAACGACTTTCAGAGTCATAACACTTTGAGGCACGGGGTCACTGCTTTTAAGAGACTGTTTCTCAAAAGATAAGGGTCACTTATTTGTATGAGTCGGTTTAGATGTCAGCTGCGTGAGTGTCAACGGGCCTGGGGCTCGCTTGCAATGCGCGGTGGGATGCCAATGTGGGTGCCTATTTCTATGAAACTCTTTCATTAATTTTATAGACAATATCTATATGACCCATCGTCTTTAGTGTAATTCAGAATTAATCAATCCACAAAGGGCCCATTTTTGCAAAATCAAGCAAAACTGGATTTTTTAAGACCGAAAGTAAATTTTGTAGTTTATGAATTATGGTAGATTGCGGATTTATTTTGTCTATCTGTTTCCGGATCTCACCACAATTGAGTATGAATCACACAAATAAATAAATACAAAAATATGGGAGGATATATTTTTTATTCAAACTCATACTGTTGTTAATATTCTGACATTATTCAGTTTGATGTCTGAGTACCTTGCAATCGATTCGGTACGTGAAATACGTTTTCTGCAGCATTCAGTTACACTACCAAACACGGTTTACAAGACAAAGTTTAACTAGATTGGCTTAATTTACATATGTACAACTTTCAGACAAGCTGTCTAAATGATTCCTCTTTTGAGCTTTAAAGAGTCTCTCTTTTTCTCGCTGAGCCCAAATTGGGACGCGATGTTCATTTTGTTGGTCCCTGTCTCTTTAGCTGGACTCTCAGGTATAAGAGCTCCGGCTCTCAATGTGTTAGAAGTAGGCGTTGTGCATCCTATGGTTGCACTAGACCCGAGACAGTTACCGCCGTTCATGAAATAACCAAATTCTTCCGACGGGGTAATGGCAGAAACAAATGGCGAGTTGAGGCCCTCCCCGGTCACACCAGTACCAAAAACCGGGGTCGGTAATGAGTTGTTAGGAAAGCTACTAGGGTCAGTGTTGATCGTGAGAGGTTTGAGGCTAGGACAACTGCCTGAACTGCCTCCACGACTTGAATATCTCGACTTGAAAAACAGGGAACTAGGGCTTTCAGTGTCAGATACAGATCCACTCCAGTTGGAACTGTCACGGTTTGGAGATGTGCTTCCATTAGACGTGTAGCTCTTTCCTGAGCTAATTGGTGTTTGATAATCCATCATCATAGGATTGAAACCCGAATTATAGCTCATCCCCGTATTTTGCGAGGTGGTAGACAGCGTGCTTCCTTGTCTATTTAAGAATGCATGTGGAACAAAATCGTGCATCAGCTGAAGCGAATCTGAAGACGCGTTGTGTTCCGAATTCTGCAAGGCAGATGCATTTGGACGTGGATTTGACATATTTCCAACATGAAGCCAATTCGTTCCAGAGTAAGAGTTATTTCTTGTGAGCGAATGCTTTCTCAAATTAAGCGAGGATGAACGCAGCCGATTGAGCGCAGATTGTGAATTTTGGGCCGCCTGGGCCTGTTGCGACTGATAGTTTGATATGTTTTGCTCGTTTAGCAGTAGATTAGAAATCGACAGCTGTTTTAATCCCAGGCCTTGATACACCGAAGACTGTTGCTGGTATACGTTGGATTGATGTCCATTGCCCAGACCGGGGACTGAAATCAGAACAGAGGTAACGGAAGGTGCTGGCGTAGAGGAAGTCTTTGAACCGGGAACTTTTTGAGTGGCGCATAGGTCAAGTAGCCTTTTTCTTATGAGTTGCAAAAAAATTGGTTTGTAGGACTGGCTTTTGATATTCTCGTAGTTCAAAACATTTTGAGAATCATATTCAACGACGTGTCCTTCTTCAACAATAGACTTGTGCAAAGCCAGCAACGTTTCGTTGGCAACACGCGATACTATGCCCAGAGGTGGTGTGATGCCCAGAAAAGGGGTGGTGGTCGGAAGCAGTAAGATATGGGAGTAAATGTTCATGAGCAACTGGTCAAGGTTTCCAGTGAAAGTCAAAGAGTAGTTTCTGTTGACCAGCGTTTGCGCTTCGTCCACATCTGTTAGGATGTCATCGCTCTCATTGTACTGGGGATTTGAATAAAGCAGGGGATTTATGCCTGGAGCATGGGAAGGAAAGTAGGATTGCTGGTGGCCGTGGGGATCCACCGGGGTATGAAGGGTTTGTTCAACAGGCGTGAATGGCGCGTCAGACGAGCCCAAAAATGACTTGTTCAATTTCAAAGAAAGTGCTTTTTTGTTCAACATGATTGTGTGTAGCTGGTTTTGGACTTTTTCCGGCAGTGTAATGAAATATTTTGCTTTGTTGAGTCACGTCTATCAGGCCAGATTTGGGAGTCAGGGTGGAGCTCGGATGCTGCAAGGAATAGTCTTGGAAAAGTCAAGATAGAATACTGGCCACTGTCTTATACGGGGGTTTCTTTTGGTAGTTGACGTGCGCTATGTTAGCCGATTGGGGTGAAACCAGACAGAACTTGGAAAAGGAAATGTCGGGGACGGATGAGACGTGCTTTTAAAGGGAATGAACGCTGCGAGGGGCAACGCGCGGCGGGTCCTCAGGACATACCCTTTTTTTTTTTACGTACATATTTTTCAATTGTCCAAATTTAACATGAGATATTTTTAGAGTCTTTCTTATCGAGCTTGTGATTCGTCTCGACAGATGCTTTCTTGAAGCGACGAAATAAATTCGGGTCGAAAGTGCCACAGTCGCTTGCTCTCCGGAAAGAATAGACGAAAGAAAAGCAATTCAGCTAAACGAAGACGGCCAAGTTTTTGGCCGAAAATGGAACAGTAGAGGTGAGCAAGCGCGAGAACGCAGCCTTGTTACACCCCGGGAATCCAATTAAGGGCGGACGCGCATAAGGCCAAAAAAAATGGGACGCGTATCTGCGCATCAAGCGTTGAGTAAGATGTAACGCAGCCAAACCACGACTAACCTGCCGCTCCGAGAGAAGCGCGAAAAGCCTCGTACAAGTGCGAGTTGAACTTGGCTCACTTAGGGTGCCCAAACTTGTGAAGCTTGCACCAGACTCCCTATCCCCTCATGGTTGAGGCTTGCCGGGGGAGGCATTTTTCTGATTATGTTCATTCCGTAATAACATCCAATGCCCGAAAGCTGCTTCGCGCCACAAGCATGCATTGGGAATTTCCGGCGTGATTGCTCGAACTCAACATTCAGTCTAAAGCGGCTGACGTAATGTGGGATTGACATGACCGCATAGGCGGATTGTAGATTTGAATCATCCCATGGGAAACGGAACCTCATACTCCAGATGTGAACACCCTTCTGACGAAGAGTGGATTAGATATTTGATGAATTTGCCCTACTGCTTCTGTGTCGTTGCGAAGTCTGCTTTTGAGCAAGTACCGAGATCGAAAGACCAGCATTTTCCAGTCCGCCGTACATAGCTTGCGTCGAAATTAAGACGACTAGGCCAGGAAAAAATGTGATTCGGCCAGATTGTGCTAAGTTCCTTCAAGCGTGTGCGCGCATATGGCTTTTCGCAGCCAAAACAAGCAACAAACCCTTCTACTGGCTACTTCGACCATCATGTCCGTATTAAGAATGTACCGCGAGAGAAGATTCCACCTGATCATTTTATATTCATCCTTGTGCGAGTCTTTTGTTGACCTTGTATGCCTCCACTTGTCTTTGGCTGCTCTTGGAAGAGTTCATGCTTCGGTCACTCTGTTGAAGATTCACACGGAGGAAGTCTCTGACCCGATTCATAAACTAGTGTTGCTCCACTGTCTCAATTCGCTAACTCGCGAGGGTCGTTTTATTGAAGAAGCAAACTACTGGCGGTCCCTCGACATATGCGGCAGCCCTGATGATATTATTGGCCTTTTGGAACCTATCCCAGTGCCCCAAACTGTGTCGTCAATTGATCAGGTTCATGGGTTCATCAAAGAGCAGGCATTCATCCATCCAGAGTCCTATGCTTTCTCTGTGATCCAGGACAAAAACTGTGCCCTGCTTTTAAAAGAGGATCCGCTATGTTTTTCTTTGTTTGAAGTCGTCGAAAATTTTGGCTGTTTAACTACCTTATCGTGCATGGTTGCCCTGCAAAAAATTGGCGAAGAACTTAAAAAAAGTAACACTTCTCCTACCAATAGTGAAATTTTATCGCCAGACTTTGCTGTGTGTTTTCAGTCACGTTTGGTATCACTTGTACGCAATCATTTGTCCGGCAATCGGCTCAATATTCTCGAGGATGCCTTGCAATGCATAAAGGATATTACAGATACCAGGCAATTGATGGATAATTGTTCCATAAGGGGCCTACTGGATCATAATATTGAGTCTCTCTGCATTATCTGCTCCAGATATATTGAGGAATCTACTCCAGACAGGATTATCGACTACATATTGAGACAGCTCTTGAGCCCCGGACAAGTAATTTCAGTCGGCGATTACGAGTATTACAGAAAACAGGAGATGAGATTGGCTTTCAAAGCTTCACAGTTGAGAAGAAGCGCATTTTTTTCGAGTTGCGGGCATATTTACCGAGCGAAAGCGTATCGAAGCTGTGGTTTTGTTCAAATAGATCTCGATGGGAACGTAGTGGAGGGAATCATACTTCGCCGAAAAGACTCTCTTGAAGTGGCTCGGAAATACGTGATCGCCGCAGCATTGCAGCCAATTGATAACCCCGACTTATACAAGTACTACGACACAGCAATCTGGTCCCTTATCGTAAGTGGAGGCATAGAACTTCGAGTTTTATGGTTGTTTTTTATTCTTCGGAATTTTTTCTACCAAATGAGCTTTCTATCCTTGGCGAACCCGGAAGAAGGCCCTTCACTCACAGAGTGGCCACAGGTTGTTAACAAATGCGAGGTATTTAACAGCATTTACGACCTTTGCGAGAGAAGCCGTACAAAACCCAACATGAAACAATATATATTGCTGCCAAGTCTTGTCGAACTGCAAAATAAAGCGTATATATGTACGCATTACGTTGAAAATCTTCTGAATCTCAACCTCACTGAGGACCACATGAAGTTGCTTCCTCAGCAGTAAACTACCCTTACTAATACCAAGATTCGTAAATATGTGGAAAGCAGCTACGATATTGCAGATAAATGGTATTTAATCTTTAAGGAGGTTCATGACAAGCTCCCGAATGTGATCGAAGAGATTGTTTGTGAGCTTGGGACAAATGTCCGTCAACTGCCTGCCTGATTTATATGCAGCACATACTATCGCGAGGGAATCGGAGCCTTCTAGTTCAACTCGAGTGTTGTCTTGTAACATACCCACAATCGAAATGAGCGATAACGGTGACCATACAGCGTCCAATACCGGAGCTCAATCACAGAGTTCAGGAATGAACCATGATAGCAATCTACATCATATTCACGAAAGCACAGGAGGTTTGCGTGCGATAGGAGCTAGGGTGCTAAGTGGAAATAATATGGGAGCAGATCATATCTTTCGAATAGCCTGGACATGGAATATTATACCACTCCCAGTAGTAAACTATATTCTGCTCTGGAATAAGTACGGGGAAAACCTCTCGCGCAGTATGATTAAGGTTTTAATGATCGTTCTAAGATTTTTACAAGGACTTGTAATAAGAGGGTTTTTTCTCTATCAACTCAAAACGATATTAGGGACATACACACAAGCAGGGAAATTGGCGACATACACGGACGACTTAATTGGGGATATGTTAGGGTATGCAGCAAGAAACTACCCGAACATGATTAAAAGAAGCTGTGAATTGGATGGGACTCGTGCAACATACTTCTTTTCGAAGCGTTTTTTGAGCAATTGGAGCAAATTTTTGTATGATTTGGTGGCGTTCAATATCAGCACATCAAGCAAAATGGTTGACGGCAAGGAAATATGCGAGGCTAATGCTAATTCTTTGATATATAAGTACTCGGATGCAGTGGAGGCAAGCCAGGTCCTAAGCTATTTCCCGGCTGTGGCCACCACTATACTCACAATTACCATTTACTTGCTGTATGTTGTTCTAGCGCTGATACTTAGTCTTCAAGTTTCCTTTTTTTTCATTCAATGGATAACTAAAAAATTCAAGCAACCTATGCTGATGTTTGCGTCCTTACCCAAGGTGCTTACTTCCAAGTCAAATCCAGTTTTATTTTAGGCTTCCAATGAATGTCTGGCCCCACATGGCGCGAGCGTAGTGACAAAAGATTGCCGGTGTAGATATCCGCGGAAAGTTGCGGGGTAAAGTGCATGAAAGTCCTAGTCTCTTACATTTACTTACTACAACATGAGAGCCGCCGTTTTCAAAGAGCCATTCAGAGTAGAGACTGTGAACAAAGAGATCCCTCAAATACAAAATGACACCGACGTTTTGGTCAAAGTCAGATATTCCGGCCTTTGTGGCTCAGACCTTCACTACTACAGAGGTCATATTCCGCTGAAGGCCGACACCACTATGGGTCACGAATTTGTGGGTACAGTGGCTGATAAAGGAAAGGATGTGTCCGACTCTGACTTTGCAATTGGCGATAATGTCATATCTACGTTCACCATTCAGTGCGGTGATTGCTGGTATTGCCAACATGGGTATTCAGGCACCTGTGAGAGCACAAATACTTTTGGAAAGCCAGGATTAGAGGGTGGGCAGGCGGAATATGTGCTAGTACCGTATGCAAAATCGACTTTAGTGAAGACGGAGCTGACATCTGGCCTGCAAGACGATTCCATATATGTCATGATGGCAGATATATTTGTGACTGCGTACTTTGGAGTCCAAAAGATACTCAGCCACTTTGACACAAAGCTAGCCACAGAAGACTTGTCGGTCCTCCAAATTGGCGCAGGTCCTGTTGGTCTTTGCGCTGTAAGGATCTTGCAGTATTATGGCTTCAAAGATGTGGTGGTTGTGGATGGAATAGAAGATAGATTGGAACACGCCAAGAAGCTTGGGGCTACGGAAACGATCAATTTTAAGTCTGATGATGACAAATTGGAACAGGCGAAAGCACAAATGACTGAAGGCAGGGGCTTCGATGCTGTTTTGGAGATTGTTGGCGCCTCCTCTGCATTGAAGTCCGCTTTCGACAATGTACGGAAAGGCGGCTTCATCTGCTCACTTGGAATGGGGCACGATCCCTTTCCATTTGATGCCTTGCAAGCCTACATCAAGGGGGTCACGATGAGTTTTGGAAGATGTAATTCCTGGTCGTTGTTTGGAGACGCACTTGAAGTGTTCGAGAAGGTCAAGTCTGATTTCTCGGACTTCATTGAGGTTAAGTGCTCAATTGAAGAGGCCAAACAGTACTACGAAAAGTTCGAGAAAAACGAAGTGAAAAAGGTTGTCTTTACTTTTCCATAGAATCAAGTAATCGAACATTCAAGCAAAAATCAATAGATCTGAAAGTGAATAGTCCCAACAAAAAAAGTGGACGAGATCGGAATCGAACCAATGACCTTCTCCTTGCAAGGGAGACGCGCTACCAACTACGCCACACGCCCATTTACGTATTTTTCTTATTCAAATAGCTATATATAGTGGTACTGGGCGAATTCGCGAACAGAGGGTATCTTCATTAAGTCTGTTAGGTTGTAGCTGCAAATAGTCCTTGCGCAAATGATTATTGTTGTCCCTATGGGACCACTTATTGTAAGAAACACTTACTTATACCATTACCTGTGAAGAGCCGAGTTAGTGAGTATCATTGTAGATCGCGTTATATCTGTTTGGGATACTCTTGGAAACTCCGCCTTCTGAGGGGAGATTCTGGCGTCTCTTTATGTAGTCGAAGGAATTTCGAGATGTGTTCACAGGAGGGATGCATGCATACGCACGTCCGATGTAAAATACACTATGCAGCGGCCCTTCGATGTTTCGGAGTCCTCCTTTCGAACAAGAAGTCGAAGAGAATTATGGGAGAAATTTTTAGGATTACGCTAATTCCAAAATGAGTAACTCGTGAAGTCTTGCTGAACTCATCGGAGTAAGGGACTTCAGAATTTTGCTGCGCTTCATTTCCATAACAAGGCAACTTGTCCGAGCGGTTAAGGAGAAAGATTAGAAATCTTTTGGGCTTTGCCCGCGCAGGTTCGAGTCCTGCAGTTGTCGTTATATTTTTGCCTTTTTTACCACTCCTTACAAGAAGTGTTAAAGCCGTTCATCCAGTAGCTCAATCGCGTTACCTTTTTTTTCTTTCGCGTCTAAATACGTGAAGACCTGTGCGACCGGCATATTGTAATTTTCCGTAGCAAATAAGGTTTTTGCATTATACATTACAGTGCGTGAGCTTGCATTGTACTCTTTTATGCAAGACATCTTACGAGAAGTCCAGAGCATTCTCGGTTACGTGAGCGGGGCAGCTGCAGATTTGAGGTTGCATCATCCTATTGTGCCTAATGAGCCTGCAGAAGCGAAGTCAACCCCGAAGTTATTTTGTATCCCCGCTTTTGAACGGCAAGAAAGACAGGGCCACAGCTTAAAATTAGAGTTGACACCTAATTTTCGGTGTGTTTACCCCCGCAACCCCGGGATTTTGGGCTCCTTACAGGAAAACCCGGGATTTTGAATTTCTTGGCTCTGCAAAGAGAGCCGGAGCTTCTTACAGTGTGTTGGGTTCAGCCGCTAGGAACGCATTCCACGGAAGTCCTCCGAAATCAGCAGGCCATGCATTCCCAAAAGTGGGGGTGGCTCCACTGCGTATTCCCCCACACCCCGACTGAACCAGGTATTTATGGTCGGTTAATCTCCAGAACCTTATTATTTTTCTATAATACACTGTTATATTCCTCTCGGACGCCTCAGTAAGAAATAAATTCGAGTGCAATTTTTCATCATGTCGCTGCCTCTCGAGCAAAAGTATTCTGTGGAGCAGATCTCCGATGCAGAAAAAGGAAATGCCAAGGTATCTGAACCAAAGAAAAAAAAAGAATTTAGATGGAGAGTGACCGATAACGATTCGCCTAAAGAAATTTACAATAAGACCTTGTACTTGGCGGTTTTCGTTTTCGGAGTGCTTGGTGCCGCCAGAGGTCTTGATGAGGGTAATATCTCTGCCAGTCTGACGCAGGTGTCATTCAAAAAACTTTTCGGGTTGAGTGACGAAAGCAAGACTAAAGACCAGATTGCCAACTTGAAGTCCAACATCACCTCCATGGTGCAATTGGGTTCTGTGGGTGGTGCTTTGCTTGCGATGCAAACTGTGGATAGACTTGGTCGTATTAATGCATTGCGTATGGTTTGTGTGATTTGGCTCGTCGGCGCAATCATCCAAGTGACTTCTAAGAGTGTTGGTCAACTTTACGCTGGTCGTTTGATTGAAGGTTTGGCTATCGGACAAACAACAACTATCGGTCCCACATACTTGTCTGAAGTGGCACCAAGACAAATTAGAGGTATGTGCGGTTGCATCTTTGCCGGTGCAGTCTACTTCGGTATCATGATCGGCTATTTTGCAAATTACGGTACTGCATTGCACATCTCAAACGATTCAAACAAACAGTGGATTATCCCGACCTCTTTGAAAATCTTGTTAGCAGGACTTATCTTCGTCATGTCATTCTTGTTCTGCATCGAGTCTCCAAGATGGTTGTTGAAGGTGAACAAGCCAGACCAAGCCATTGCCAACTTGTCGAAATTGAGAAATCTTCCACCTGACCATCCGTTCATCATTGCCGAAATTTCGGACGTCAACGAGCAAATTCTAGTTGAAAAGGAGGCTGTTTCCGGAAACAACATCTTCTCTCTCTTCAAAGAATTTTTCCTTGTCAAGTCAAACAGATACAGATTTTTTGTTGTTGCAGCAGCAGCCCAAGTCTTGGGTCAATGGTCTGGAGCCAACGCCGTCACCATCTATGCACCTGAATTGTTTGCAGTTGCAGGTGTCACAGGCGTGGAAAAATTAAAGATGACCGCTGTCCTTGGTGTTGTGAAGTTTGTGTCTGCCTATCTTAGTGCATTCTTCATCATTGACTTTTTGGGCAGAAAGACTGCATTGTACGCCGGTATTATGTTGCAGCTTGTTTGTGAGCTTTACTACGCCATTTTTATGACCATCGTTCCCCAAGCAACAGAGGAGGATGACACCTTGTCAGGATCTAGAGCTAGAGCATCCAAGGGTGCTTTGGCCGCTATTTTCCTCTCGGGTACCGGCTGGACGGTTGGGTTCAACTCCATCCAGTATCTTTTGGGCTCTGAGATCTTCCCATTGAACATTCGTTCATTTGCTCAATCTATGGTGATGGTTTTGCACTTTGCTAACCAATACGGTAATTCGAAAGCGCTTCCTAAGATGATGCTTGCCATGAACGCTAGCGGTGCTTTCTACTTCTTCTCGGGCGTGTTGGTTTTCTCGCTTTTCTGGGCATGGTTCTTCATTCCAGAGGTCGCTGGTCGTTCTTTGGAGAGTATGGATGAGATTTTCAGCTTGCCATGGTACTTGGTTGGAAGAAAGGGCCCAGAGCTTTGCCCAGATTACTCCGAGCTTAACAAGATTCACTACGACCACGGAGAGATGACCTACGACGAGAAAGCCCAGGTAGAAAATGTGGAAGATGTCAACGATGAGGAAGACAAGGACGAGAAATTAATGAAATAATTCAAGAGCATTGCAACTAGAAGGCAATGACCAGAAATAACTACGTATGACTTTATAATTAATTTTAATGAAAACCATTTAGAAGCAAGCAACGAAAGCGCAATCTAGCGAGTATTAGTTCATATTTACCCTGACGGGCGAGAAAACGCATGCAGTGCGTCCCATCAGACAAGGCCTGGGTGCGAAAAGCTGCCAGGAGCGCAGTGGAGCATCGCATTCCGTCCTGCACACCACAGCCACTGAGCAGTGGAGGAAAAACCCACGCAGCTTGCAAGTCCCAAGCACCACTGCAATACCAAAAAAGATAGCTTAAGATGGGTGTTCCAGCACTTTTCAGATGGCTTTCGACCAAATATCCCAAAATCATCTCTCCTGTGGTCGAGGATGTGGGCGACGCTCAATACGGACGAATCCCCCAGTACTCAGACCCAAACCCCAATGGTGAGTTGGATAATCTTTACCTAGACATGAACGGTATCGTTCACCCTTGTTCTCACCCAGAACACAAACCCGCACCGCTCACGGAGGACGAAATGTTTCTCGATGTCTTCAAGTACACCGATAGAGTGCTTATGATGGCTCGGCCCCGGAAAGTCTTGATGATTGCCGTGGATGGAGTGGCTCCCAGAGCCAAGATGAACCAGCAGAGAGCCCGGCGGTTCCGTGCAGCACAGGATGCCAAGATCAAGAACGAAGAGACAGAGAGACAGATTAAGGAGTCCGAGGCACGTGGTGAGACTATCGACGAGTCCATCAAAGGCAAGAGAACCTGGGACACAAATGCCATTACCCCGGGTACCCCTTTTATGGACGGTCTCGCCAAAGCACTCAGATACTGGGTGGCATACAAGCTTGCTTCTGACCCCGGATGGAAGGACCTTCAGGTCATCATAAGTGATGCTACGGTTCCAGGAGAAGGTGAGCACAAGCTTATGAGTTTCATTAGATCCCAGAGACTGGATCCCGAGTACGATCCGAACACCAGGCATTGTATATATGGATTGGACGCCGATCTTATCTTTCTTGGGCTTGCCACACACGAGCCCCACTTCCGTGTGCTCCGTGAAGACGTGTTTGCCCAAAATGGCGGTAAGCTAAGGGTGGCTGACCAATTACTGATGTCCGCCGAACAGAAGGAAGCCTTGGATCAACAAGATGCCCGTAAGCCTTTCTTATGGCTTCATGTTAACGTCTTGAGAGAGTACTTGGAGATCGAATTACAACAACCAATGGCAGTCCAGTGGGATTTGGAGCGAGCCATTGATGACTGGGTCTTCATGTGTTTTTTCGTGGGAAATGATTTCTTGCCGCATATGCCCGCTCTTAGCGTTCGTGATAACGGTATCGACATTTTAATAGGCTGCTGGAAACTGGTAATGTCCAAACTGAAAGACTACATAA
Organism: Metschnikowia hawaiiana; assembly: GCA_002893645.1. Taxonomy (NCBI): domain Eukaryota; kingdom Fungi; phylum Ascomycota; class Pichiomycetes; order Serinales; family Metschnikowiaceae; genus Metschnikowia; species Metschnikowia hawaiiana. The sequence continues at coordinate 1,926,320 of NXGY01000001.1, forward strand.
CCTGTGATGGTAAACTCAACCTTGAAGCTGTTGAGCACTTATTGGGAACATTGTCCCTCAAAGAAGACGAGATTTTCAGAAAAAGACACGAAAGCGAGTTAAGGTACCAACATAACCACAAGAGAGGCAAGATCGCGCAGCAAGAGGAAAAATCTTTGAAGGATCAGTACATGCACACGGTATCCAAAGGAAAGGAAAAAGCACCCATCACCGCCGATTTCAATATGCCTTTGATGGATACAAAAGGAAAACTTGTGGATGGTTATGCCCAATTATCCAACAAGGACATTGTCAATAACAGGGACATCATCACGAAAGCAAACATGGCCAACGTGGATGCTGCAGAAGCTTTGAAAAAACTTCTAGATAGCAAATCCAACAAGGCGTCTGAAGTTTCAGAAGTCGAAAGCCAAGATAGTAACTCAAAGACAGAATCAGAGGCTGAAAGCAAAATCAGCACAGATAGGGAGGACGAAGAGGATTTGGATCCCGAAAATACTGGTGATGCAGTCCGTACTTACGAGTCTGGCTACAGAGACAGATACTACAAAAGCAAGTTCGGTGTAAAGACGCCGGAGGAAATCAACAACATCCGTAAAGAAGTTGCTCGGGCTTACTTGGAAGGTATTTCATGGGTCTTGTTATATTATTACCAAGGCTGTCCCTCGTGGCAGTGGTATTACCCTTTCCACTATGCACCATTTGCAGCAGATTTCCATGACTTACGAGAGGTCGTTGGTGAGTCAGGTATTCAGTTTGTCCGCGGCCAACCTTTCAGGCCATACGAGCAACTTATGTCAGTTCTCCCAGCAGCATCTGGCCACACCTTACCTGAGGTATTTCGTGGTCTCATGAGAGAACCCAGCAGTGAGATTATTGACTTCTACCCTGAAGACTTCAAGATTGATATGAATGGCGCTAAAATGAGCTGGCAAGGTATCGCACTTTTGCCTTTTATTGACGAAAAGAGACTTCTTACAGCAGTACAAGCCAAATATCCTCTTTTGACTGATGATGAGATGGACAGAAATACAAACAAGGAAGCGCAGATCTATATTTCTAGCGATAATTCGAACTACAAAAGGTTTGTCGAGGCATTTAAGAATGACCGCGATGTTGCATTTAGATACCTGAACTCTGGTTTGGCCGGTGTGGTCAAACCGACCGATATCTTTACTGTTGATGGAGAATTATTGTTTCCTTTGAAAGAAGGAGATATGCCTCATGTTAAGAACTCAGCATTTTTACAAGCTTGGTATGATTTCCCCAAGACATTTACAGGTAAGTCTATGTTATTAAACGGGTACATTCCACACGACAAGGTTTTAGATGACGGAGACAAATATCAGATTACGAGCAGAAAAAGACACAACCCTAGATTTCAAAATGTCTCAGACTACGTGAATCAAGGTCCTGCGGGCAAAGAAAGCTACCGCACGTTCTCGATGCGTCCAGGAGGATATCGTGCTTTGATATGTGGCGGTGGCCAGGCTTCAAATACCGGAAATGCCAATGGTTATAGAAGAGATAACAGAGGTGGTAACAGAGGTGGGCAAGGATTTAACAATTTTAGAGGTGGCCAACAAAACAATGGCTACAGTGGAAATCAAGGAAGATATGGTGGTGGGAATAGTCGGAACAACCAGGGCGGATACGATGATGGATACAACAATGGCTATAACGGCTACAACAACAGAGGCTATCTGAATGGCAACCAAGGCAATTATGGAAGAAGCCAAAACAATTATTCTAACAATGGTTATAATAATGGCTTCAACGACACAAATGGATACAACAATGGCTATAATAACAGCCGCGGTTCCAATAGTGGTTACAACAACGGCTATAACAGAAGCCAAACAAGCAGCTATGGGGGTGGCAATTCCTACAACCAAGGCTACAATAATGGTGGCGGTTACAATGGAAACAGCAACTATAATAACCAGGGAAATAACGGGTACAACAGTTTTGGCAATCAAAACCAAAGTAGTGGGTACCAAAGCAATCAATACGGAAACTCAGGCAATGGCTATGCCAACAGTCGTCGCCACTAGTCATACATGCTGAATTTAATGTGATATTTCTTTGGGTCCACTCGTTTTGTGTAGGTATTTGCTGTCACTGATCTAATCTTATATCTTAAATTTTAATTATTTAGATTTAGCTTCGAATTTGTCGCTGTAGCCTTGATAATCAAAGTAGCTTGTATCTTCGCGACGACTCGCCTCAAATCGCATACACTACGCCATAGATACAACCACACATGGATCCTATTTTCTTCGAACAGACAACCAACCAGTTGGTTTCAATCAACGAAGTGGAGCAGCTGCTACAGGTCAGAGAATGTGAATTGGGGGCAGAACTCAAGTGTCCACGCATTGATAAGAATACCATTGCGCTCCATGATTATGACGTTCATGTGATAGATTCAGTCATGTCAGGAACAATCGAGCGGAAGCCCGGCACCGGGGTTTATCATCACATACTTAAACCGCTTCTTGATGAATTTCTTGAAATATCTCACACTTTTCATGGCACCAAATCCAAAGAACTGATCAAGTCAATCGCTGCGTCCCTAATCGCCACATCCAAGCCAACGTTGGTCGTGATGATTTCTGGAGACACGTCGATCAACGAGATGATTAACTCACTCTCACGGGTCCATCAAGGTAAGCTCAAGCTCTTTGTAATTCCTGCTGGCACAGGCAACTCTTTGGCGCTTTCACTTGGTTTCACGTCGCAGTCCCACGCTTTGACACGTCTAGTGACTCATGGCCGCACGGACTCCAGTCCGTTGAATCTTTATCAAGCAACGTTTCCCGTGGGATCGAGAATTGTCAACAAGGATGAATCCTCTGAGGAGGTCAAGTCCCCTCTCCTTTTCGTGGTGGTGGTCTCATGGGCATTCCATGCTTCCTTAGTGGCCGATAGTGATACCCCAGAATTGCGAAAGCATGGCATTGAGCGATTCCAAATTGCAGCCCAACAAAACTTGGAAATGCCACAAGAGTATCACGGGTCAGTACTTGTGCTGAATCAAAGTGGGGACGTTCGGTGCCTACCGGGTCCCTTTGCGTACTTCGTGGTGACCCCTTCACAAAGATTCGAGCCGAAGTTCAACATTCTGCCCGCAGGCGATCTCTTTGATACAAACCTCTACCTTGTGTCTTTCGCAAGCCAAGACAGTGACAATTATATCCTCGATGTCATGAACCAGGTTTATGATGATGGCAGCCACGTGAAGAATCCAGCCGTCACTTATCAGTGCATCGCTGAGGGTTCTACGCTAGAACTCAAGGTTTCAGGGAAAAACCCTGTCCGAAATAGGAGATTTTGCATCGACGGGGCTATTGTCGTGATGCCTGAAACTGCCTCGGATGAAAATTTGGAACTCTCGTATTTCGGTACATCTTACAATGGCTGGTGTATCGATATCTTATATTGATTTTAAATAATATTATTTTTTTGCGAATTTTTCATTAATTCTTTTGTCAGTAAGTCTTTTTTAAGACGTTACTAATCTTTGCTTCTTTTAAAATTAGCGGCGGCTGGAGTATTGTTTTGAGAAGGCCTTTTCTTCCCTTGATGATTGTTAGGGGCCTTCTCGCCCCCTGATTGACTTCCAGCTCCTTGTTTCATCGAACCAAAGGATGGGGTTGCCTTATTCTGACTCGCTGCTCCGGCCGGGAATGAACTCGAATTTCCAACGGCTTGGACATTAGTAGTCTGACCGGATGGCTGTGGCGTGGAACCACGAGAGCCCGAGGGCTTGTTATGTTCCAGTTCGAGTCTTTCAACCTTTCTGTTCAAAACACGGAGTTTGAATTCGTATTTTTTGTCAACGGCTTTCTCAACACTTTCCTTCTCGGCAGAAAGCCTCTTTTCGAAGTCTTCATTCATTTGCTTGACCTTAAGTTCATATTCTTGCTTTAAAGCACTCTCGTCCTTGTCATTGGCAGAGTTTTCCTGCTTCAAAGAGGCCATTCTCTCCTCGACTCTTGCAGCAACCTTTTTCTCTAATTCTCCAGCATATTTTGCTTCAAGATTTTGCACCTCTTTGGCCAATTGAGCCTTGTATTCGTCCTCCAAAGTCAGCTTGAGTTGTGCTTCCTTGACACTATCCGACTCCTGTGTTTGTTTTTGGTTTTGAGTAGCTATTTCTAACAGTTCCATGTGCTTGGATTCCAAGTCACGCTTCTCCGAATCAAATTCGAGCTTTAACTTTTTGATGTCCTCCTCGAATTTTTTCTCGGAAACCTCGAGTTGCGCTTTGAGAGACTGGATCTCATCGTCGTTTCGAGAATCGTCCTTTGCGTCTGCTGCTTCACGTTGAGCTTTCTCAAAGTTTTCTTTCACATCACTCAATTCTTTTTCAAGCTCCTTGTTCTTGGTACGATGGCCCATGAGCTTTGTCTTGAATTCAGCTTTAAGACTCTCGAATCTTTGCATCAAATTCTTGAGCTCCTGATTATTATGAAGTTGAGACTTCAATCTGTCATTCTCCTCTCTGAGAAGCTTAACTTCTTGCTCTTGAAGTTCGGATCCTGTCGTATCAGTAATTGAAGCACTTTGTTCATTCATCATCTCGTCTATCTTGCTTTGTAATCCATCCAATTTGAGAGAAAGAGTCTTGTTTTCTCTACGCAAGGTAGTGTTGCTCTCGCGCAAAATATTCAACTGGTCGAGCTGCTCAATCATTTTCTCGTGTTCTTTGTTTGAATCATCAAGCTCAAGCTTCATCGATTGTAGTCTTGAAATCTGCAGCTTTGACGAGTTGAGCTCCGCGGCAGAACTCTCTAATTGAATTTTCATTTGAGATAATTGGTCAGCCATGGCTTCAGTCTTGGCTTCTGCAGATTCCTTTTCATTACGGAGGAAGCTAATCACTTGTCTCATATTGTCATTAGACCCGTCTTCACTATCAGCGGTTGATGATTGTATCTCGAGCTGATTGATGGCAAGCGCATACTGATACTCCAAATCCCTGAGTTTGATTTTTGTTGTTTGCAACTCCTCATATGTTGATGTGTACAGCTCCAGTATAGCAGTCTCTTTGTTTTTCATTTCATTTTCTTTGGAATTTGCCTCTTTCTCAAGTTCCTCAACCTTATGTTGAAGTTCTTCGATATCAGCTTTCTGCTTTGTGGCTTGCAAATTCAACACCTCAGTCTCAGACAACTTATCATTGTAGCGTCTCTGAGTCTCGTTGGTAATCGCGACTTGGTTTTGCAAATCAGAGTTCATGGACTCTAATTTCGATTCAAAATCAACCTTGAGTTCATCATAAGAATTAGCCTTTAACGAATTCTCTTGTGCTTTCAAGGTGAGTTGCTGAATTTGGATTTCAGAGGCACTTTGCAGCTCTCTCAATTCGGCGTTGAGATCACTTATTTCATTCTCGAGGGTCTTAGCCCTTTGCTCTAAAAGAGCCTTTTCTTGGTTCAACGCAGATATTTTTTCATCAGCAGAAGCTTTATATTGATCATATGATTCTGTTGCTTTCATAAGTGAGTTTTCGGCAGATTTTGCAATGGCGCTGAATTCAGAGACTTGCCTCTCCGCTGCTCTCAATGCAGTTCTGAGGTCGTCTTGTTCGGAAAGTAAGACGCCCGAGTCAGCAACCAAATTCATGTCTTCATCACTTCTCATGACTTCAGCCGATTGGCCCGGGTCTTTAGGAGCTTCAAGAGACTTGAGAACTGATTCTTTCTCAGCCAATTTACCTCTGGCCTCTATGAGCTTGTTACTGAGCTCATTTACTTGCTCTAGTTTAGCATTTTGTGCTTTGAGTGCCATTTCTGTCTGACTGGTCAAAATCATTATCTTCTCTTCTTTTTCCTCGATTTTCACTTGCAAGTTGTGGTAATTTGAAACACTTTCAGTTAACTTTTTAGAAAGCTCTGAACTGGAAGCTTCTCTTTCCTTGAGAATTGATTGCAAGTTGGATGCAAACTGTCCAAGCTGTTCCTTATCCTTTTTCAAATTTTGCACTTCTTCTCTCAAAGAAGATTGCATTGACGTAAGGACTTCCTTATCAGTCAGTAAGTTTTTGTTGATTAACATTTGATTAGATAAATCTCTCTCTGCGTCTCTAAGACTGTTGGACTTCTTAACAAGAGCTTCTTCTTGTTTCGTGCATTGTTCTTTCCAAAATATCGACTCCTTCCTGCAAAACTCTAATTCTTCTTTAAGATTGTTGAGGAGCGTCTTGGTGTTCTCAAGTCTGTTCTCGGCCAAGTTGACAGAGTGCTTTGTAGATGCAACTTCAAGTTTGTGTTTCTCATTGTCTGACGTGATGGCGGTCAACCTTTCATTTAATTTTTTTATGGTGGCTTCCGACTGAGACTTCAATTGCTTAACAGAAGACTCATATTCTTGAATGCGTTTGCTCAAGTCAGCGTTGGCATTGCGAAGAATCTTTATTTCGGAGGAATGATTCTCAGATGTACTCATGTTGCCGTCAATTGATTTTATGAGGTCCCTTTCCTTGGACACAGCTTCGTATTTTATTGTGACACTCTCAAGCTCTGCTTGGAGAGTAAGAATGGCCTCTTTAGCTTCTTCAACTGCTGCGTTTTCGAATCCATTGCTGTCCAGATCCTTTTCTTCGAGTTGTTTGCCCAACAGTCTCACAGCCACGGTCAACTCTTCATTCTTTCTTTGCAATTCGATTATGCTATTGAATCCAATCAATCTTTCGCTGATCAATTGATCGGTATCAGATTCCAATTGTGAATCTTTGTTTCCACTCTTGGAGAGAATGCGTTCAATGACCTTTTTCTCTTGTGACGTGAGAGGATCTTCATTATCGTCACGAATCTTGGAGTGAATCAAATAATAGCACAATTGTTTACCAAGATCCTTGGTCAACTGCTTCATGGAGTGAAGCTCAATTTCATTTGAAGCCAATCTTGCCCTCAACCTGTTAGCTTCTTTTTCTGATTCTACCTTATCAATCCTAGTGGATTCCATGTTCTCAAGCAACTCTTTCATGGAGTCTTCATAGAATTGAATTTGATTGCGATAGTTTGCAATAGCTGGTTTTCTGGACTCCAACTCGGTAACGAAATGCTGAAGTTGACTAGCTAACTTGTCCTTTTGCGACTTCTCGAGAACCAATTCCTTTTTGATATGATTGAATTCGGTGTAGAGGTCCGAAAGGGAAATACCTGAGTTCCCTTCCTGTAAGATCATTTCGGCTGAAGGCGCAAGTTTAGGAAGCTCTGTTTCCTTGTGCAACTCGGAGTCTAATGCTTCTTCGGTTCTTCTGAGTTTCTCCTCCAAGAATATGATTTTTTCGAGCTTTTCATCAACGTCTCGCTGAGATGCTGCGAGCTGGTCTGCTGTTGTTTGAGTTGTTTCTTCCACGTAGTTTTCAAGCTGCGTGATTCTATCTTCTTTCTCACCGAGTTGAAGGCGAAGCAATTCAATTGTATCATCCTTTGCGGAACATTCCCTTGAGAAATTGGAGTTTTGAATTTCGAGTTTTGATTCGGAATCCGCCAATGCCTTGTTAAGAGAGTCGACTTTCAGTTGAAATTCCTTTACTTGAAGGGATAAGGAGTCTTTCGAAGAGGACAAAGTTTCATTTTGAGTTGTGAGGAAAGATATTTTGTTCGTATCCTTGTAATATTCTGTATCATGTTGCTTAATGAACTCAGTGAATTTAGCTTGTGTGGACTTAAGCTGGCTTTCGTACCAAGTTTTCTGACTTTTGAGGTACAGGAGCTCGTTGTTGGCTTTGCTCAAATCAAGCTTAGCAGTGAACTTTTCGTTTGTCACTTCGTTCAATTCTTTGGTGACTTCACTCAACTTCATTCCATGCTCGATGTTCAGTTGCGTGAGTTGGTTGATTGTATCACTGAGCGATTTAATTTCCTGAAGCTTATCAGCAACAGCAGATGACATGGAGCTTTCAGTGTCCTGATTTGCTTTTTCCAACTCATGGAACCGCTTGGTATCATGTGCTAGCTGTGATTGGACCTTTTGCAATTCCGTTTCTGCTTTTAAGGACCTATCCGACAAGTCCTCGTTTTTTGACTCCAAGGATTTGTTGACAGATGATAACTTCTCTATTTCCTTTTGATATTGCTCGAATTTTTTCAGCTGAACTTGGTTGATTTGCTCTTGATTGAGCTTGAAGAAAGAGAGCTCTGACTGGAGGCCATGATAGCTATGTGCCCTCAGGGACAATTTGGCTATGAAGTCCAGATCGCCAGCCATAAGTGAGGAGGGGTCTACACCGAGAAAAGAAGCGGCTGCCTCCAAATCAGCTCCGGAGCTTCTGCCATGCTGCGTAGAAATCTCCGTCGAAGGAGCACCAAACGTGTCATTTGCGGTTGCATCAAATGCATCCTCCGCAGACTCGGCGAAGTTGGGGAATTGTACATTAGAGCGAGTGTCAATTGGCGAGCTTCTCATGGGCTTGGCGGTATCTTTGGCCACGTTGAAACTTTTGGGAGTCACTATGCTTTCGATGTCTTTGAGGGGTGGAAGCAGCTTCAGAGGAGTGGCAAATTGACGGCTTGAAGATGGAAGTAAGGATGCCATAGACGTGTTGGGATCCTGAGGTCTGGAGTCATGTCCGGTTTCTGCCTCCGGTACATTGGCAATGTCGCCGGATTCCAAACTTTCCGGGTTCTCAGCTTCAGCCGACTCGATATTCAAGCTTGGAATGACGGCTTGCTCGTGGATGTCATCAGCAGTTGGTGCGTCTGAGTTTTGGTCCAAAGGTGCAATGTGATCGGGGTTTGTGTGTTCGGAGTTGTTTGAATCCACAGGTTGAGACCCGTACCCATTGTTGGGGCTCGGATCGTCCTTATCATGGAGTGGGGTTTGTTCTTGGCTGGATTCCATGAGGACTGGTCACGGATGGGTTCGTTGCTGGCTCTAGACAAGCTTCGTTGGGATGTGTGCGAAGTGTAGCGACAGACCCGTGCACCCGCGATTGGCTTGTTCAGAGTTGTTTGGTCTCACTGGGAACACTCCCGGGCATTATGCGCGTCAGACGAGTTTCGCACATCGGGCCTATCTAATACTGCCTCGCGCCGGATTATAAGTCGCGTCAACAAGTAGTACGTGTGCAGCAGTCTAGCGAGCGTCGTTTTCTACATAAGCATCTTACTAAGTAAAGAGTAATCAGGGCAAGAATGCTTTCTTCTAAGCAAGCAAGCAAGCACGTGGTAGGCTTCATCCATTCCTCACAATGTGGCGACTTCTCGTAGTCTTGTAAAGGTTGACCCCAGTGGATGCTCCCTAGAATTGTGGGGCGCAGCCTTCCTGGGCCTTCTCGTAATCGAACAAGGGCCCACTGTGACAGAGGAGAAGTACTAGAATTGGAACGAGCCGGATGAAACCAGGGCTACTTGAATCAGCTCAACCCATCGAATTGGCACCCCAATGTGGGGCGCGCAAGAAGTACCAGGGCTTTAGCCCTGTGAAACACGTGATGTGAAAAATATGCTGCGGTGTGCCCAGACCCGTGCACCGAAAAAACCTTTCCTCGCGCTACTCAGGTAAAAAGTTCGCCATCAATTTCCTACTCTTTTCATAAACGTCAGCCATGATTGAGCCATCCTTGAAAGCTTTAGCTTCAAAGTACAACTGTGAAAAATCCATCTGTCGTAAATGTTACGCTAGATTGCCACCTAGAGCCACCAACTGCAGAAAGAGAAAGTGTGGTCACACCAACCAATTGAGACCAAAGAAGAAGTTGAAGTGATCCGTGGGCTTCCTACTTTTGCGTGCCTATATTATGGATTATATCTGTTTATCAGGACATGCTGCTAGATACTTTAGCTTATGTTAATACACTTTCTAATGACGATTGTTGTAGAAGGGCTGGCTGTTCTCATCAGTCGCCCGACGACCTGGCGGTCCAGGTTGTGTGCTCCGAATCCTTTTCGCTTACTAGAGAGTGACTAGAATGCCCAAGAACAGAAACGTTCAGCTACGAGTACGGTGGCTTCATTCCCAGCTTCGTCATGTGTCTTGTTCTCTGATGACGGCTTCAAAGGTGAGGAATGAAATCTTGTCCGTAGTGCTGTGGATGACAAGCGGATCTTTCCATGCGAGAAGCTTTGATACCTCCCGAGTGTTTGCAAAGCAGAGAATCGTGTTCCGACGACATCTCATGGGCAGCCGCATACGACAGACGATGGGGGCTGGAAGTCACAGCCAGTAGATGTAATATGATAAATGTAGTCACCCTAATGCGAATTGGGCAACGTCTTGAAGCAGAAACCGAGTTCGCCACGCGCCATGCATCTGGTGTCCAGAGCAGCTGAGGGCCAAGAAAACACCATCTTCTTGGTATAATGGCTGGATTCACGGCTGGAAGCCACGGCCCCGGGCCGGTACACCCAACCACAACGCGGTCCTTCAGAGTGTCGTCAGGCACGGGCGCAGCCGAGCACGTGTCTGTCAACCAGGGCACAGGCGTATACTTGATGTGTTGGGCCCCCCGAATTCAAGAAGTATTGATTTCTGCAGTGAACTGAATCGATGCTTGGCACGTACTGCCATCCCAGTATGAAGCGTTTGCGGCCGCCGTGCAGTGGGAGGCAGCCTCGGCACCAATCGCAGACAATTTGTAAGCCGTCTTTATCGCAGGCCGCACCCGCTCGCTTAGGGCCTGGTACCCCGATCATATCGAGAGGGGATAGGACCACAACGCGTAAACCCGGCCCCACCTCTTGTGCGTTGCAAGACCCGCCCGCCTTGTGGGCCAGGCCTCATCACGCCATGTGAAAAGGCGGTTCTGGTCGCTGCAAGTTTTGCAGTTTTACTCGTGAAATTGCATCCTTGGCGAGCCCGGTGCGCACTCTGACCGGGGCACCCACCGGGGCTGCGTCGCCAGCTCCTATGCCGTGATATTCACCGATTGTAGAGAACGTGCTGAAAAATCTGTGCATACGAAGTAGACGACGAGTCGACACCGGTCTACGGAGAGGCGTTTTGGCGGTGTTCTGGTTGCTGTCGTCATATGCTCGCAACGGCCTACGAACCCGCCCTTTTCTTTTTTCGCCCACCGCTCTGGCTCGCACCGGTACTCCGATCTTTTTGGTCGCAGTTGTTTTTGACGGACGACATCCTAAAAAACCCCAGTCTCATTGACCAAGCTCAATCCTCCCACCCACATCAATCGTCGTGTGCTCGCGTCTACTGTCATTGAACTTACTTCGCATACACCCGATCCGCCTGATATTTTATTCTCTGCCTTAACTTCTCCACCTTCTGCCAGGGATAGGTTTCAAATATGAATGACAATTACGGTGGCCAATCAATACCAGAGGATGCCCAAGTGTCATTAGATCCTCCATCCAATGAACACAGCCTCCCCTCTTTGGAAACAGCATACCAACCGGGTCCCTACTTACTGAACTCGGGTCTTCTCAACTCCGCCCAGAAGCGCCAGAACAGCTTGTCTGCCTATGCCAACAACCCGTCCAGCAAGAGAACTTCTAATCCGCTTCAAATGCAGTTGCCCCTCCAGAGCAACATCATAGGCTCCCAAAGCTTGTCATCGATGCAGCCTTCCACGAGAGTCCCCGGTCAGCCTGCTCGCAAACCTGGGTCCAAACCAACAAACCAGCAGCTCTCGATGCTGCAAGCTCATACGAAAACACCGACTCCTTCCAATTACGACGTTCCTTCCAGCCCCAACTTGGCCCAGCCTTCCACCCAAAATAACTCAGACCTGTCCGGCTCTAGCCCTATGGTTGACCAACCAGCTGCAAACATGTCCACCAAAACTTCATCCGAGCTCAAACCGCTACAGTCTCACGACTCTCAGCAAGCACACCAAGCGACCACTCCACAGAAGTCAATGACTGATGAAGAACAGCAGTTGGCAACCAAGCTCAAGGAAACGTACAAGAATATAGTCAATTACGAGGAAATCGTTCAGAAAAGTTGCATCGATTTGACTATGAAGATCAATCAAACCAATTTTGCCGGTACTAACCACACACATCTGTCATCCATCTACAATCCCCAAGCTCCAAACTCATCCATCAATAACCAAATGGTTTTTAACTCAACGGAGCTCTCAAACGACTTGTGGACCATATACCACCACAATGTCACTTTGCTCAACAACTACCACGATTTCTTGCTAACCGCTTTAAAACCAACAGCAAATAGTACTCAGTTCAAAACAGGAAGAAATATTGTTGACTTGTACAAGATTCCTCGTCGAATGTGGGTATATGGTATAGTTGGTTTCTTGGAGGTTCTCAAGAACATAATGAGTGTCTTCCAGGACCATGAAATCTTTCTGTGTTTCATTGCATATTGTTTTAGTATTGTCCCAAATCTCACCGACCCTGCTCTTGAAATGGAGGGCTGGTGGTGTGAGAAATTGGGTGATTTGTCCAGGATGGCTATCGCACTCTACTCTTCTAGATTCATTGACTGGAAAATAAGTGCCGAATACTGGTACGCTGTCTCGATGAAAACCATGTATGGTCATGGTAAAATTTACTACCATATGTGTACTGTTCAACAAGACAACCTTGACGCATTGGTAAACATCGGTAAATCTGTGATTTGTCGTGATCCCTTCGTGCCTACTCAACAATATTTGAGACTAGTGGTGGAGAACATCTGCACTCAAAGAAACATATTGTCTCTATTAGAATTGCCAATCATCGATTTCATCAAGATACATAAAGTTCTTTTAAGCATTCACTCTAGCGAGAGAAAGAGCACAACAGATATGAGCGTAATAGAGGACAATGCGCATGACTCTCAGCTACAGTATGGAATTGACTTGGTCACGAGGTATGGACTTACATTTGGCTGTGATTCCCATGGCTACAATTTTTTCACCCGAACATTTTGCATCCCCGGCGGCACGCAGAATAAGTACGGTTCGGATCCCTTCAATCTGTATCTAAAGCAACAACATGAGCAGTATCAGTTAGCCAACACTTTGGATACCATTGAGAAAATGAACTTCTGGTTCAACAAAGGTGCACTGTTTGCCATCTCGAATATTAACCATCTCATTGGCTTTGGAGATTCGAGAAATCCTTTCGCAAAACTTTTTCAGCTTCCAGAAGCATTGAGAGAAAGAAGGGACAAGAAAGATAGAAAGCGGAAATCCAAAACTTCTAGTAATCTTGACGAAGGGGAAAATGAGGGATTATGCGAGCAACTTCCATCTATACAAAATAACAATGGTGGCGGCAGTATTGACAGTCATTTGATTGTTGGGTCGGAACTTTCGCAAATAGATTGGTTTTACAGTCTTGCTCACATAAACAATTCGGTTCTAGAGTTGTCATTCCGTATATTAAACCATTACCTTGTGGGGCCCAAGCAAGCTTCGACATGCCATATCATCGTTTGGCTCTATTTCTTGCTCTCTGTTGGCGAGAGTATTGAAAGAGTTCCAAACTCGAAAAATATGTTTCTTTGGCTTTTCCGCAAATTCTTCCCATGGGAATCATTTATCAATTATCTTAACACATTGGTGGCTGTCGTAAACAACAGTGATCTTTTGCTCGGTATGTGTCGCGACTACATCATCCAAGGCGACTACATCAATCATTTCAATGAACAAGAATTTTTACCCGAGGTCTGGAAATGTTGGGGTTCTTTGTGGTTTGATGTTATAGCACCCAAAGGCGACTACAATGACTTGCATTCTGCGGGTATCTCTAATTATGACTTATTTGATTTGCCTAACAGCGGAACTTCTCCATCAATTAATATCAGCAACCAGGATCAAACTTCCACAAGCAAGAAAAAAGTCAAACAAGAGAAGGATAATGACGAACGGCTTGTTCGTATAATTCTCTTGGCTCGTTTATTAGCAGACAAATACGATTTTGGACTTGTACGCACTGCAGATGGCTTCAAATTCAATGAGAAAATTTATATTGAGACAGAGACTAATCATTTGATTTCCTCGGTTGCCCCAGATCTGAAAAATGAGTTGTTCAATTTTGTTCGAAATGCGGTTTGCTCAGATGGAAGACTAGTGTCTAACGAATTTGTTTCCCCAATCACTCCACAGAATCTTGTGAATACGGAATTTATGCAAGTTTTCAATACAGAGGACATTGATGACCACTGGTTCAAGATGAAGTCATCCGCGACTACCTCTGCTGACGTTGATGAATATTCCAGAGAAATTTCCAATGGAATTGCTGGTTTAGATGACTACGTGAGTCCTGAGTATGAAGGAAAATCTGATTATGATATACCAATCAGAGAGGGAACTATCGAGAGTCCTAGAGTTAATTTGCAGGGACTCGATTTGTTCCAAAACAATGACCAACTCCAGGACAGCCGTACAAGAGTTCCGCTTCAAATAGATGACTTAGACAACTTCGATGATTTTTGTGATGATAATTATGTCATTAATGGTCAGTTGATGTCCGAAATTGATGCGGATGAATTCAAGGTTGAAGGTGATTTAGGGGAATGCATGGACTCCTCTTTGACCTATGTCACATTTGACACAAATATTTGGCTCAAACATTGCGGAAGGATTTACAAATGTGTTCGCGGTAACGTTTTAAATGTTCTGATACCTTTAATTGTCTTCCAGGAATTGAGATCTTTACGTAAGTCAGCGGAAGCAACAATTGCAGATGCTGCAACTAGGTCTGTCATAATCATACGAGAGTTATATTTATCAAAAGAGATCGTGCCGCTTCGCTTCAATGGCTCTATTGCTTTTGATATCAATGAGACCACGGAATTTGAGAAGGATTCCAATTGGATGAGCAACGTGGACCTGACCTTGTTGCATGTCGTGAGCGAGAATGATGAAATCAACAAAAGGTCTCTCAGAGGTCACAAGATAACTATCAATGGCCCGACGCCTATGATTTTAGATGTCAAACAAGCCAAGAGCTTCGTCTACTGCATTCTTATAACGGACGACAGAAATATGAGGCTCAGGGCTAAAACTTCAGGCATCACGAGTTTTCAAAGTAAATGGCTTTTTGGTCAATTAGAAAGCCATGCATCAGATAAATGCATTGATTAGCATGTGAATATAGCATAATGAAAATAACTTACAAAGATTTGACCAAAAGTTAAACTTGAAATTCTATGAAATATTAACGTATAAAAAGAACTAGATGTAAATATTGAATGCTTAAAGGAGCCAGCTAATGAGACCACTGTAGCGGGATTCAGTCTTGTTGCTTGCCTCCATTTCAGCGTAGTAGCGATATTCGTGCTCCTCAATTTCCTCGAGACCGGTTTGAAGATCAGCTTCCTCAGGTTTGATGTGC
Source organism: Metschnikowia hawaiiana (assembly GCA_002893645.1). Taxonomy (NCBI): domain Eukaryota; kingdom Fungi; phylum Ascomycota; class Pichiomycetes; order Serinales; family Metschnikowiaceae; genus Metschnikowia; species Metschnikowia hawaiiana. Next base: position 1,941,574 of record NXGY01000001.1, read on the forward strand.
TTAGTGCCCTTGATGAATTTCCAAGCTAAGTAGACAGCCAAAGACACAAAGATCATAACGTAATTAAACAAAAAGGTGTCAACTGCAAACTTACCAAGGAAACTTGTGTAGCCAAGAATTCCCACCACAGTCAATAAGAAAGAACTTGCGATTATAGCTGTGTATGGTTGGAACCATGATGTGTAGGTAAATTGAGTCCTGTCGATACCTTGAACCTTGCAAGCCCTATAGAAATGCAAGTAGGTAATACCCATAAATAAATAGTTGAGAAGTTGAGATCCAGTACACAAATTTACCATGTAATTCAAAACTTTGGCACTAGAGCTTCCGATTTGCATCAAAGACAAGAGCGAGAAACATATCGAAACAGTCACGCAATAAATTGGAACACCACTCTTGGTACATTTCATGAAAAATCTTGGAATGAATCCTTTGACGGAGAGTGCGTACAATGTTCTGGAGGAACAGTAAGTGTAAGAGTTACCAGCAGAGAAAGCTGAGGTTAAGATAACAACATTGACAATATCAGGAAGAGCGCGGATCTTTAAATTTTGCATAGCAACAACGTATGGTGAAGAAGCTGCGTTAGAAGTGTCCTTACTCAATTCCACATACTTTGGATCATTGTAGGCAATCAAAATGGAGACAGATAAGGCACCTCCAATAAAAAAGATGACCAAACGGTAGAGAACTGTTTTGAAGGCAGACGCCATGTTCTTTCTAGGGTTCTTGGCCTCTCCAGCAGTCATTGAAAGGTATTCGGAGGACACAACAGTGAAACAGGCAGAGAATAAGCCTGCCAAGAAACCTTGTAAGCGACCGATGCCACCAGTTGAAATATGCTCAGCAACTGGGCCTCCCTTAGCGTGCCAGTTTCTGAACCCGAATGCGTCTTTTTGAGGATTGCCTCCGCACATAGTAATAAGTGTGAAAAACAAAAGCCCGATGCACAAAATTAATTTGCCCAAAGACAACCAGAATTCAGTCTCGCCATAAACTTTGACGGCAAAAATGTTAATTGCAGCGTAAATGACGATACAAACAGCCACGGTAATTGCAGGGGAGTAATCACTTCTCCAAAAGTGAATCATTCCATTGACAGCTGTAATCTCGAAAGGAATGTATAAACTTTGCATCAACCAAAAATTCACAGAAGCTGCACACTCAAAAGCCGGGTCAACTACCCTACCAGCCATAGACAAGAAGGGAGAATCCACAGGCATGTAGCAAACCATCTCAGCAACAGAGACAGTCAACATTAAAATAACTGCGGTCCAAAAAGTGTAAGATAATAGGAGACCTAAAGGACCGGCATTGACCAAACCATTGGACCCGATAGTGATAAAAAGACCAGTACCAATACTTCCACCTATAGCGATAAGATTGATGTGTCTGCTCTCCAAACTTCTTTTGGTGTGCCCGATGGTGTTTTTGTCGGAGGCCAGTCCAGAGGAAGATGTGTGAGCGTCATGGGTTTCATCAAGACCATAGTTGTCGGAAACTTTCAATCCTGTGTCCTGAATTTTTTTCTCGTCAGATTCGGACATTTTGTTTAAAAGAAAAAAATGCTAATTACCAAATAGGCGATGGGAGGATCGAATTGAAGATAGTCCTTTAAATATATCTGTTGTTTTATGCAGCTCTAACGCTAGGGGTTTGTGAAGTAGGGCTGCGAAGAGATAAGGAAATTAACGAGCAGCGACAAAATTATGCGTACCCCACGCTCGAGGGAGATGCCATGTATTTTATAACCAAAACGAGCATGGTTGCACGAGGCATCCTGCCGAAAATTTTTCTGTTGCAGCGATGGAAACGCATTCTGGCAAGGAATCCAAAAAATACTGCACTTACAGAGTGGTGCAACTACGATGCTTCCGTAAACATATCATTTGATATTTCCTGTACATTGATATGTACCTGTATGTAGCGTAGCAAGCGCTTGCTTTCTTGGCTCTCCTTGTACTTCTTGCCTTGGTGGCTCTAATTTCTGGACACAATAAGGATCCGCTTGTCATTTCAGGGCCTTATACGCTGGGCTTTTTCTACATACAGTTAGATATGTCCCACTTAATTAAATGTATATTAACCAGAAAGCTCTGATTATTGTGCAGATTTAGTTTTTAGTATTCCGGCATAAACGAGAGTATCCGCATTGCCTCGTCATCGTTTTTACCTTATTCGCCAGCTTTTGGAGCGGAGACTGCCGTTTGGATCAAAGTTAGTAAGTTCGACACCTGTTTGAGTCCTGCGTTTGTCTCGCTGTTATCTGGGTCTTTCGATTTCTCCAATAGACTGTCTCGCTTCATAATTCCGACAACGAATGGGTGAATATCCTTCATGAGCTCTTCGACTTGAACTATTCCAGGTCTGTACGATGGGCCCATCGATAAAATAATCGTGGCAATAAGTTGGAATACCGGAATTATTATGTCGAAGAAAGAAATACTCCTCATAGTATCATTTTCTCGGCTTTCTCCAGGTTCGCGGAAATTCATCGGCACGTCCAAAGATAGCTTGAGCGTTGGCTCATTCAACCTTCCATCTTCACCTGGTAAAATTTTAAATTCGAAGCCAAGCTCTGCGTCTATTTTCAAAAATTTCAATTGTCTGATGATGGCAAAAATCTCATTCTGCACGAGTTGGGATGCACCCGCTCTAGTTTGACCAATTCTAATTAAAACGTAGAGTGTGGTTTTGAGCGCGGTGAGTTCGTAAATGAGAGTGTCTAAGTTAATACCCCAATTTTTGTCTGGAATTTCCCCACATGCGTCTATTATTTCATCAGCGCGCTTTAATGATCTTGTGAGCAATGATAATGAGTTGTTTTTTGTCAAAGCATCCAAAACAGCAGAAGAATGATCTAAGCTGAATATGTTTACCAAAGATTCCATTAGTATGAGGGAAGTCACTCTAGAGACTCCTTCTGAATATATGGAATCGTTGCAAACAACATCTATAGCCCTTGTATCCACTGATCTCAAAACTTCTGTTATTTCTTTTAAAGAGTTTGCTGATTCGAGACTCTTTTGAATAAACTGATTGAGAAGTAAGTACAAATCTGATCTCAAAGATACGTTGGTATTGGAACACAAGAGACCGTTCACGCAAGTCTCAAAGAGAGGAAGAAGCGCATGCAAACTGCTTTTTGTGGTATCAATAACCTCAATTTTGGAGGTTTCTTCCATGTAAACATCAAAGAGAAAGACGCATAATGATATGAGCTCTTCAGCGTACATTATATCTCTATCAAGGTAGTCATCGTTGATTTTTGGAAGAATGACCTGAAGGACTTGAATAATGAATGTGCTCTTGCTTTCGAGTCCACCCTGCGTCAAGACTTGAATCATTTGTACCCAAGAGTGCAAGGACTTGGAGTGCAAGCTCTTGAGTTCACTTGCATAGATGATTCGTTTTGTGAATTTATCTATCAACCTCAGTTCACGAGTAGCTTCTCCAGCGAATGAGTCTTTTGATTCCTGATCTCCCATATTATTATTTGCCACTTGACATCTCAAGACACCTAATTTGTGAGCTATCATGTCAGATGGTATAATATCCACTCGCAAATCCTCCTTCACGCACATCAATAAACCTTCAATATCGTATTTCTGCTCGAGTTGAAGAAGAGATTGCGTCTCAACGTTGTAGAATTGATAGTTGAGAACATCAAGGAAGTTAAGGACTTTCGGAATACCACTGAAAAATTCTGTTCCATCAAGAAGTAATGAAACGTACGAGCGTTTATCGCTTGATCTCGTAGCACCATGAAATTCGAGCGACAAATATTGTAAGGAGAAGTTTCTGAAACTCATTAAGCTGAAGAATGTTTCACACGATTTAGCATCATCCGTGAATCTATTTTCTCTCGTCTCACGAATGTCCCCGTCGAATCTTTCTTTATACCAGACTGTGAGTTCATCAAATATTGGCTGCTTGTCGACAATCACTTTGAATAATCCATACTGACGCAAGAAGGATAATGTCACAGTGGAGGATACGGGATTGTGGCAAAGACGCACAATCAAATTCATTATCAACGAGCACATAACAGCCGGCTCGTTACCCACATGATGACTGATGTTTTGAGAGTATTCAATTTCACATAACACATCCAAGGTAGAAACTAAAACATCAAGTATTGTACGAAGCAATGTTGGATGGTCCTCAGACAACGAAAATGAAAGACTATTGGCTCTAATTTGATATCCGAGCAAGAAATGAGTGACGTTTACTCTTTCATCATGATCGACTTGCTGGAGCAAAAATCTCAATATTTTGTATTGCGTCAGGGCATCTTCGCTTGTGTAAGCGAATTGTTGCATAAAACCGAATTTTATTTTTTCAGATTCGTCGACACTTTCAAAGATACTCAAAAGCTTGTTCGTATGCATAAGGTTCTGGACGCTGCGAGGGCTTTTGCCCGAGAAAAGCAGAGAGCTTGAGATTTGCTGCAAAATATTAATGGAAGTATCTGCCAATTCTTTGTTGGCCATTCCAGCAAATAATGCAATGTGAGCTATGCTTGGGATATGGAATGAGATAATTTCAAAGAAATCCGAGACTCCATTCGTACCCAAGGATTCAGGATAATATATGTTTTCGGTATTAATTTTAGGAGTCGAAAGCATAAGACTCATACTCGTGCCATATCCTGCCGGAGATTGCGTGTTGGATGTAACTTCAAATTCATTTGTTTTCAAGACTTTCACGAGACTTTCTTTGAATGTTCTCTGCAATTTCAAGAAGTCATCAAGTACTTTGAGCCCAAGAGAAACAAGGTTTTCAATCGAAGGATTTTCATTGACTGAGTCGATTCCGTTGTCAATAACATCAAACAAAGCCTTGCTAGCCCCGTCATCGAATAAAAAGTTAGCAACAGCTAAGGAATGATGCATCTTGACGAAGCTGCTGTATGAAAGCATGACCCTTTCACCATTGGAGGAAAGCGCATTTCCAAATGTCTCTTTGAATTTAGAGAAGTCCTTTAACGTAGCAGGAGCGGAGGTGTGTAATAGATTCCAATCAATTTCTTCTAAAGAAGTCTTAATGATATCGAGTATGCACCTTTGAAGCTCGTTCTTTGCGTTTCTATCCTCGATTATTGGCGAATTCCCAAACACTTCGACGATCATAAACTCAACGTAAGGCCAAATGCCAATTTGTTGCCTATGGCGATATGATGCACCAAGATCAGAAGGATACAAAAGGGAAAAGGTGCCAGCTTTAGCATCAGGGTATGGGATAGGTGAAAAAAGCTTCTGCATGAGCTTTACAAAATTTGTTACCTCGGAAATGTTTGTGAGACACATTTTGAAACCCTGTTTCATGCGAACACCTCGGTGAATAAATTTTAGCTTTGAGAACTCACTCTTTGATGAAACGTTGTTCGGTAAAGAAAGGCCAGCGTATCTGGCAGATTCAGTTTGTTGTGCACCTTCCTTATCAGAAAGAGAGTGCGTAATCCACTCGTCGACTGTAGACCAAATTTTACATCTTGTCTCAAGACATCTCTCATCTTCAGCGAAATTTGTCAAGAGATTGAGTAAGAGATTAACTAGCGCTGTCCTGTTTTCATCGCTAAAATGAACAAATACCATTTTGCTCTCTGAGTGAGAAAGTTTGGTCGATGTGATGAGATTGTCAAACTTGAGAAATGAAACGATGATAGGGTGAAATCGGGCGAAAGCAACTTTTTTAACACCATCGGCAGCAGTATTATCGGACTTAAGGTTTTTAACAATGTTGGATATGAGCGACATAAACCCTGCGATAAACGCAACAGAATCTTCGGAAAGTTGAATCGAAATGGGCTCATCGTCTTCAGCAACGGAGTTGAACTTTCCTGTTGAAAATAGTGTTTCTTGCTTTTCATGATATTTTCTTGCCTGATTGCTTAATCCCAACTCGAGACTCTCAGTCAATGAGTCAATATAGTAGGTCAATGAATTGATTATAGAGTCGATAGAAACTCTAGAATAGTCATCCTTTTTAATTATGTAGTCTTGAGACAGGTTCAATAAGTCCCATACTTTAATACTGGCGGATTTGGAACCGTATGCCAAGCTCCCCAAAAGCAAGCAAAATGTGGAGGTTATCAAAGGGGATGTATTGTTTGCTAGGCCCCACTTGATAAATCCAACGATGCTCGAGTCATCAGAAGCCCAAAAAAGATCGCAAAGATTTGCTCTATTAGTGTAGTTGTATGCAAAAGCCAAATAAAATCTCTCCAATTCTGCTCTGGAGGAAATTTCATCAAGATCAAGCCCGAACTCTTGTGAGTCGGAAGATTTGACAAGCTTTCCTGAAGAATCGCCTCTTGTTGTCAGACTATGTTCAATCAATGCATTGATCTCTTTGGATGCTTTGTCAGAATCGGATTCCAACTGCTTGCGATTTATCGAGGACAATAAAAAATCTTCTTCTCCATCACGAAGAGAAGTAAGTACAATTGCTGCGTGGTTGACAAAAGAAAGGAAGAAATCATGGAAGAATGGAGCGATCACCGTTTCGCAGAGCTCTTGTGAAACTTGGAGTGACAGATAATCGCACAATTTCGGGGTATTTTGAAAGTCTGGTCTCATTTTGCAAGCCTTCAAAAGCTCTTCATTTCCGGAATAAGTCATTTTGGATGGTCTTATTTGGGGTAAAGATTTTTGAAGCAATGGCCTGAACTCGAAGAGCTTATTTTGTTCAAGGGCAACCTTTGTATGCGCATTTGAAGTCTCAGCTGCGTATGAAAGAAGTTGTTCGAAAGTACCGTAATTGATAAGATACTCAATATATTTGACAATGTCTTTCTGGAAGTCATGCTTCTGAGTTCTCGACTGCTCGGCTTTACACCATGGAATCAAAGCAGTGAAAAACATTAGCATCATGAGCAGCATATAAGGGCGCAATGAAGATTTTGACAAGTCCAAATCATCGCCCGACGTAACTTTAGAGTAGTCTGCCGTGATCGTCGAGGCGAAATTCAGATGGAATTTTTCGACCTGGTCATCAGCGCGGTCCAGCAAGCGGGTGGTGAGTCTCATCAAAGAGGGAATGTAATGCAAAATGAAGGTATCGGAATCATCCTCTATGTTTTTGTTTATGTGTGTGATGAGATTATTGTACACTTCAAAAGTACCCAATGTATCTATGTCACCGTCAATCACAGAGAAAAGGATTTGAGACAAAAGCTCGTGGACTTCGAATAGTTGCCTCTTAGCAAAGGATACCTTCTGTATGAAAGACAAACTATTGATATCATCTGTAACCTTTTGTTTGTCAATAAGGTCGTTTTGAATCTTTGCAAGGGCATAAATCTGCTCAAAACTGGAAAGTAATTGAGGGATGACTTTTTTGGAGAAATCGTCGCCTAAAGTAGCATTCAATTTGCCCTCGCTGGCAAGGTAACCAAAAATGTTCAAAATATATATGTATCTGCGATAAAAAACCAATATCCCAGCGTTGAGGATGCTAGAGCCGTGGGCAAAGTTAGTGTTCAATGCTTGTTGGAGTAGCTCTGCGGCGCACAATTCGTCTAAGTCCAACTCGACGGCGAGTTCATTCACAGAAGCAATAAAAGAACTATTCAACTTGTACTCGTCGCCATTGTGGAATTTGACAGGGCTACCGGATTCGCCAGCTGCCAAAGCGGCCCTGCTTTTCTCATTTCTTTTAGGAACAATTAGGACGTTTTTCAAATCCTCTCGTATAAAAGAAAGTTGTTCCTCTGTGATATGATTTTCGTAACGAATGTGATCATAACATGTCAGAAACACGTCTTGGGACCAATTAAGTGCCGAGTCCATTGTTAGGTAAGATCTTGTGTATGATGAGCTCAAGCCTTGTCGAGGTGTTGATTTTGTTCGTGCCTAGCGCGGCCCCTGCAGGATGTGATGAATTTCTACTTGCGCATGGGTCTCAAGCCTCAGTAATGTCCTTGAATTGAAATGAAGCTCAACTTCAAAAGATCTGAATCAAACTTTTATATATAATACATAATTTCGTAGGCTATAGGGGGTTCAGAAGCAAGGAGACATTAGGTCTTCGTGCTTTTGATTGTCCGCTGTCTGCTTATGTGCAGCAGGACATGACTAGCTAAATGCAATATTCGCACCGTCCATCAAGGACATGGTCAAATGAGTTGCCAATTTTGGCGGGTAGTCGGCATCAAAGCTCTGAATGTTCAGGAAAGTTTGAAGAAGACGAACAGTTACATATGATGCTTCCGTCAAGGCAAATTGTTGCCCTAAGCAAATCCTTGGACCTCCGTTAAAAGGGAGGAAAGCCCAGCCCAACTTCGATGTGGAAGGCTCACCCCACCTTTCAGGCCTGAAAACCTGCGCGTCCTTACCATAAATAGTCTCGTCACGATGGGTGGAATAGACAGAATAGATGACGGAAGTGCCCTTTTCAACCAACACAGGAGACTGCTTGTCATCACCACCGCCGCTGGGAAGAGTTGTGTTTTTTGTGGCAACCCGGAAGTTCTGTGGCACTGATGGATACATTCTCAATGATTCGTGAATGACCCACTTCAAGTACTCGCACTTCTTTAAGCTTTCGAATGTGAGAAGGCTCAAGTCCTCGCCCGCTCCGAAAGAAGTCAAGACAGCCTCTCTCAATTTCTCGAAGATTTCCGGGTTTCTGGCCAACTCGAAAAACACGAAAGAGAGAAGACCTGCTGTGGTGTCTCTGGCTGCAAGAAGAATGTTCAAGCACTGGTCGCGCAAGATAGTAGGGTCTCTGGTCTGTTTAGCCAACTCGTAAAGAAACACATAACCGCCTCTTGAAAGCTCCTCAATACGCTTCTCAGAAGAGTTGAGTGCTTTGTTCACATAAAAGTCGGTGAAGTCGTGCACGATTTTGTTCGATGTGCGGAACTTCTTGTTGGTGACAAGCCAGTACATATCCTGCAAACTAATTCGAAGATTCAACATGTTTTGGGAGTAGTTAAAGGCATCCGGGAATTGCTTTCTCAATTCAGGATCGAGTCTGCTTTCATCGTAAATATCCGTGTCATCATTTACCGGGCCCAAGTTCTCGCTCAAGGAGTCACAGCTCTCACCGAAGAGGAAGTCAGTTCCACTATCGAGGGTTAGCTGGAAGAAAAGCGGCTGAATATCAAACGCCGAACCCTTCTTGGTCTTGATCGTCTTGATGAGCTTCTGCACAACTGGCTCCAAAGCCTGAACGTGCCCAACTTGCTCTTTCGCGAACTGAGGTCTCAATAATGCTCTCGAGTGCTTCCACCCAGCACCATCTAGAGTGAATATACCATCCCCTAATGTAATGCTTATACAGTTGTGGCGAGTACCGAGTGCGAAATCGTTAAATTGTGTCGCCAAGACGGCCTTAATATTGTTGGAGTCCAGGGTCACCATCACCTGCCTTCCGGCCAACCGCATGCCAAATGTCTTGAGGTCTAATTCAAGCATTCTCTTACGGTTGAATTCCATAGAAGTTCCTTTACTTCTCTGGTCTAAGATATTGTAGAGTGCCTCAAAACCAAAGAATTTGTCTCTAGTGAATGGAGCAGCACTGGCTCTGAGCCGATGCCTAAGGATGTAAGACCTGAGGAATAAGAGTACCCAGTAGGCACAAACACCTTCGATCAAGATGTAGTACCATTCTTGCTGGAAAAACTTGCTTTGTATAAGCAGCGTAATCATTGCAAATTTGTTTTACCTGTTGACCTAAGTGCTTTGCCTCCTTTAAATACGAAAATCCGCATGATGCTATGTGCGGAGTCAAGATGCATGTACTATTTGCGTGTGAAAGTGGTGACGTCGCATGTGAAGTTTACATCGCGAGATGCAGTTTGTTGAGAGAACCCTTCTTGGTCTCCTGACCAATCGCCGCTGGTGTAAATTTGAGCTTATGCCCTCTCATCTAGAGGATTATATGATAGCAAGGCGATCAAAATGTACTTTCATTCTGTCGATTCAAGTGTGTGTGCACGATGTGAAATGCGCTGCCTTAATCGTCATGTATATAATGTAGGAGCGTCCGTTTTTTGCGTCCGGTTCCAAGGTAGTAGCTCTTATCTACAATCTAACCTTCATAATCTTCTTTATTATTTTTTTTCTATTTTCTGCTTAGTAGGGTGACATGTTTATGGCTTTGGGGCAACGGCCTTGACCTCGCTGGTAGCTTGGTCGGCGTACTTCTCAAAGTTCTCAATGAACTTCTTGGCCAAAGTGTCGACCTGGGTCTTGAAAGATGCATCCGTGGCTCTGCTCTTGGCAGGGTTCAAAATATCGCTTGGAACGCCCTCACATGTCTTTGGAACTTGCAAGTTAAAAGTTGGGTATGTGTCGTACTCAACCTTAGACAAGGAGCCGTTGTGGATAGCATCCAAGATTGCTCTGGTGTACTTCAATGGACATCTGCTTCCACCATCGGCAGCAGAGGCACCAACCCAACCAGTGTTCAACAACCAGGCGTTGGAGTTGTGTTGAGAAATCTTGTCAGACAATTGTTGAGCATACTTCATTGGGTGCAAGATCAAGAATGGTTGTCCGAAACATGCAGAGAATGTAGCTTGAGGCTCAGTCACACCTTCCTCAGTACCGGCCATCTTGGAAGTATAACCAGAAATAAAGTGGTACATCACTTGTGCGTTTGTCAATTTAGACACTGGAGGCAACACACCACTAGCATCACATGTCAACAAGATGATGTTAGATGGGTGTTTGTCGGCCAAACAAGGAATCTTGGCAGATGGAATGAAGTCAATTGGGTAAGCACATCTAGTATTCTCGGTGATCGAAGAATCTTCGTAGTCGACAACCTTGGTGTAAGGGTCGTAGACGACATTTTCCAAGATGGCACCGAACTTAATGGAGTTGAAAATCTCTGGCTCCTTCTCAGCGGACAAATCCAAACACTTGGCGTAACAACCACCTTCAATGTTGAAGACACCGTTGTCAGACCAACAGTGCTCATCATCACCAATCAACTTTCTGTTTGGGTCGGCAGACAAAGTTGTTTTACCAGTTCCGGACAAGCCAAAGAACAAGGTAACATCGCCTGAGTCGACACCTTGGTTACAAGAAGAGTGCAAAGTCAAGACCTTGTGCTTGATTGGCATCAAGTAGAACATAACAGAGAAAATACCCTTCTTCATTTCACCGGCATATTCGGTACCCAAGATGATCATCTCCATATCCTTGAAGTTGATCTCAACAGAAGTGGCAGAAGTCATACCCTTGGTATGGATATTAGCAGGGAATTGACCAGCGTTGTAAATGGTGAAGTCCGGCTCACCAAAGTTTTCGAGCTCCTCTGCGGTAGGTCTGATCAACATGTTGGACATGAACAAGGCGTGGTATGCTCTAGCACACACGATTCTGACCTTGATTCTGTATCTTGGATCCCAGCCGGCGAAAGCGTCGACAACGAATAATTTTTCTCTGGTTCTCAAGTAATCCAAAGCTCTGGATCTAGAGATCTTCCAGGTCAATTCGTCAACCTTCTTGTTGACTGGACCCCACCAGATGTTTTCGGTGGAGGTCTCCTCGTCAACGATTCTCTTGTCTTTTGGAGATCTTCCGGTCTTCTCACCGGAGTAAGCCAACAAAGCACCAGTAGAGTTGATGGTAGTACCAGACTCCAACAAACCGTCCTCGTACAAGGTCGGTGGTGGTGCATTGTGTCTTATGATGACATTCTTTTTAAGAGACAATTGCTCGACTAAAGGATCTTGCACAGACTTAATCGTGGGGAAGCCTGAGAAATTTAAAGATGATTCAATAGCTGTTGGGGGGACCATGTTTGCATGTGTTAATATAAATATTGCTTTATTGCTTGAAGCTAATATTCTAAGAAAGTTATTGGGAGTGGGAAATTCTTAAACTTATATAGTCTGGGTTTTACATGACACCCGGAGCAAAGTAACGTGCTGATCGATAGCCCTCGGGTGAAAGGAAGGTATAGCTGCTGCATGCGACCGGGGTAGGTGCGTCGGGTCAACTCGGGTGCTGCGCGCCAGCAGCCTACCAGGAACATTCCTATACCAATCCTCGGAAACGATGTTTGCATATAGTGTAGCATTCTGGCTAACCTCTCAGCCGAACTCTTGCCCGACTTCTCCGGGTGTGCAAATCATATTCTAGATCTATGTGCAACGCGACAGGCCCAACACGTCAGTACCCCGCGTTCCGGGTTGCTTCATTTTCCCCCACCCCCGGAGCTTCTTCTTCGGTGCTACGGGCTACTTGACGGGTAAGAGGAAAGTGTATTGCATGACGCACGTATATTATGCGTAGTGTTGACGCTTACCTAAAAGTTTTTGCCCGGGTTATGTCAAAGTCCATGATTTGTAGATGGGTGTTTCGATTGTCTCACGAGCGAATACCCTTTCTCAAGTGCCGCATTCCGGACCAATGGAGACTTCCTAATACGGAAGAAGTCTGGGGTAACATGCGCGACACTCGCGTGCCGGCCAGCGACATGACCACTTTTGGTTACAAGGCAGCATCGTTGTCCCCCATCCTCGCGTAATACTCACAATAAGCCCGCCAATACTTGAAGCCGATATCTTCAACACCGGATAAAGACTTATCATTGGCCACATCCATGAGGTAGCACTTGTTCATTCTCATGTTATTATTATTCTCCGAAAAGTTGGAGCGCAAGTAGGTCACTCCTGTGCACATTAAACCGAATTTGAATATTTCAGTCAAATTTGAATATGAAGGATCAATCACCGGGCAAACTATCCCCCCTACCAATGATTCTTGGCCTCCAGACTCGCCTTCGATGCCCATAAAAGGGTAGTATTGTGCCAAATGGCTCTTATTCGTGAACAAAATAATGCTTCCAATAACAGACTGGTTGGTGGGCTCGAGTGCTATAATGATCTTGACTTCATAAGGAGATGGAGAATTAATCCTGGAAACGGCTTCTTTGTAAAGTAGCTCAGTATGACCATTGAGCTCATTCTCCGAGACCTTGTCAACTAAACATTGCAATTTTTCTGCCAGCAGGCAAATATCGAATCTTACACCAACAATAGTTAATTCTCTGAAAATTTTCGTAGGGACTGTCCAATTTGAAAGGTCATCTAGGGACATCACGTATGATTCCTGCAGCTGAGTTGTCTCGTTTATCACCCAACCAGAGTTACCAAAGAACAGTATCACTTGGTTTTCGAAACGTTGTTTTGTTTCGTTGCAAAAGTCAATAAGCGGGAGCAGACTCCCTAGATGAAGAACTCTGCAACCTCTTTCTTCCGTCAAATATCTCATTGCCCGTGCATGTAAATTTTTACCGATCAGCTGAAGCCTCTTCGATTTTTCGACAAGAATGAACATTATTTTTCCCACATTTTGCTTCTGTTGAGTCCCATTAATCTTGATTTCATCAATCCACGTCAAGACTATACCATATAATATATTCAAAGAAGAGTTTCTCACAACAAAGTGCTTTTGTGTTGCACTGTTCACGTGTAGAAGGTGCAAAAGCGATCTCAAATAGGAACCATTCGAACCGAGGTTCACTTTGTAGAGTTTTATAAGACCCTTCCAGTCACGAGTCAAATCAAATTCATCAACGAGCCAGCGTCGTTTCGGTGTTGTCTTCTTGATTTTGCAAAGTGCTCTCTCCGGGCTGGAAACAACAACGCTCAGAGACCGCCTCTTACGAGACTTTCTGCATGTGAGCTTTTTTTCTCCTGGAATACAACCCTGTGGGGTGGTTTGACCCATCAAAACGCTGGCCAATTCTTGAAGCGCTTGCTCCGTGTAGTCGTAGCAGCACAAATATGCAGACCCCAAACTTCTGTTGTAAAAGAAGTCATAAGGCGACAGCGTTGCCACAATCACAAGCGGTTTGGAGAGCAGAACTCGGCTGTTAGCTCCCGGTAAAGTCAGAGGTAATGCTCCGCACAACACAGATACATACTTTGCTATACTCAGCTGATACATGTTTCTCAGAGCCTCAGATGTGAACATAATGACAGCTTTAGAGCTCTGAATCAATTGCTCGTGAAGAGCAGTTAGTCCATTAGCAGTATATGTTGTGTGAAGAACGTTAAACTTGTTACCCGAAATTGGTTGGTTGAGAGATAAAATCTTGCCGAAATCTGCGAAAACCTCCTCTCCCATGTATAAGTTACTTTTTCCGTGGTCAGGGCTTTTCTTTGCGGTATAAATAGGCTTGAGTAAGGGAGTGAGAACGAGAAGATTATCCCCCAGCTTTTCATCGAGGGACTGGGTGAGTGGAAGGACCCCCTCGTAATCGCGGACAAGGGTGATACTTTGGCGGTACGCCGTAACGGATAGATGCTGATGTTTTGACCAAAGATCGGGATAAGCCAATTTAAATAGTCCAGTCTCAGTCTTCTCGTCATTTGGGAAAATTTCACTCCAGGATGGGAGTCTTTTTTTAACCTTCTCTAGTCTATTCAAGGACGCGCTGATTATCAGCTCATCTAGCATCCCATTTGTTAATGCAGTGGACAAAGACTCTATCGCCTCTATCTGAAGCTTAAAATCATGACAAACCATAACCAAGTCACAACCGGCATATATTGCGAGCACCACACCTTGTCCGAGACCTATCGAGTGATAGAGAGCATCCATTTCTAGACACTCGCTGATGACAAAGCCTTCGAAGCCTAGCTCCTTACGAAGCAATTGGGTAAGCAATATGGGCAGTAAACATGCGTGATTTTCGTCGGGGGATATCTGAGGCACGCCACACCCTGCAGCACTTATGCCATCTAACAAATTCTCCCGTATGAGTACCTTGAAAGGCACCAGGTTGAAATTACGGATTTGCTCTAGAGAATCCGTCATCATGGGCAACTCGAGCAAAGAATCCACAGTCGCGTTTCCAATACCGGGGAAGTGTTTTCCCACTGTTATTAGTCCACCATCCCTAAGACCCTTTGCGCAAGCTCTACCATATTTGACAACCTCTTCCGCAGTGGTGCCAAATGACCTAACGGAAACAAGCTGGTGGGAAAATGTCGTGACAACATCAAGAACTGGGCCTAGAATAATCAGGAAGCCAATGTGACGAAGTTCCGTGGCAATAGCACGCGAAACCTCATAGACCAAGTCGACATCGCCGGTAGCAGCTAGGGCCATTGCGCCAGGAAACTGGGAGAGAAACTCGGAGTCAAACAAAGAATTCATCATCCCGCCCTCCTCATCGATTGCAAATGCCAAGGGATATTTGTATCCAGCTTCTTTGTAAGCAATGTACTGAAGGTCTTTGATAAGCTTGGACATCTGAGGTACTGAGTGTGCATTTTTTCTCAGGAGTATCATTGTGGAGACCTTGTACTTGACGATCAATTCATAAGCTTGCGACGTCACATGTG
Organism: Metschnikowia hawaiiana; assembly: GCA_002893645.1. Classification (NCBI taxonomy): domain Eukaryota; kingdom Fungi; phylum Ascomycota; class Pichiomycetes; order Serinales; family Metschnikowiaceae; genus Metschnikowia; species Metschnikowia hawaiiana. The sequence goes on from NXGY01000001.1 coordinate 1,956,890, forward strand.
TGCCTTGAAATCCACCACAAACAAGCAGCCCGAGGGAGTCATGGCTTAGCATGGCTTGGATTAGTGGTGCTATGAAATGTGATTACAAGATAGTGATCGTGTATGCGGTGTACCAGAAACTGCGCATTTCGTACATACAATTCCCGCATTAATCTAAGGTGGGCCTGTGTGCCTGAACAATATGGGGCTTCTGACAATAGAAGAAGCTCCCCAAACAGAGGATAAAGTTAAATAATTTTTATTGTGGGGACTGGTCCCAGTAATTTCTCTTCGACTCAGCCTCTGAATTGATTACGAATTTTTTTTCCCGTCAGAGCCTTTCCTTCTGTTCCAGGCACATGACTCGGTGTCAGGCTTACCAGAATATATACGACAAACCCCGTAGTCTTTCAGGTTCTCCATCTGATCTAAACTGGCTTTAAGCTGGCTTACCGACTGAATTATAGTTTCCGTAAGATATAATACTTATTGACGACATCTTTGTGGGCCTACTATTGTCTAGGGTCTCACCAGGAGAGTGACTTTTGCAATTTTTCTCACTCTTTGCCCATGATGAAAAAAAATATACACAGCTGTATAAAAAATTTAAGCAAAAGAAAATGTAAAATAATAGACTTCAGGAAATGCCATCAAATCAAAGATCATCGTTTATCACAAAAAGAACATGTTATATTTTGCGTGAAGCGGAAGTCCGTTGGAAATCCATTTGGCACAGATCAACGGCTCAACGGTCGCCCCCCGCGAAAATGCATCTCTGGCCTACACTTCCTGAGAAGCCATAAACGGCCAGAACATTGAAATGATATGGGAATATCGGACTTGTGGCCAATCTTGAGCCTGTTGTCCAACGAAAGACTCCTGTTTCATTCCTTTCTATCGACTTTTTTGCAACAACATGGCCGGCCTCCACGGCTTGCCATCGACGCCTACATGTTCATGTTCTGGTCCCAACTACCCAGTGCAGATGAATATGATGCGAATATCGAGAGACGTATCATACGTAACTTCATGGCCAAGCTTTGGTATCTTGTGCAATGCAACGTGCTGTTTGTGGTTGTGTTTGACGGAAAGTTTAAGCCCGGCAAGTTGCGTCATGGTCATATTCCGGACCTCCCTGAAGCTTGCTCCTATGACGACTCTTTGTTCTACTTTTTAAAGATCCACTCATCGTTATACTCGGAGGAGCTGGGGCTTGTTGAGTCATTGAAGAAGATTCTCCAGCGAAATTGCATTGACTGGGTCCAGGCCCCGGGGGAGGCAGAGGCAGAGTGTGCATGGCTACAGAGACTAGGAGTTGTGGACTATGTGGTGTCCGACGATTCAGATACATTGGTTTTTGGAGCCAACAACGTCTTAAGAATGTTTAATCGGGTCAAGTGTTACAATCTCGACAACGAGCCGGTTTTGAGCAGCACAGACTACTACGTCACCCCGATTCACATGAGCAACATCACCGATAGGACGAGCCTCACAAGGTACCACCTTGTATTGATAGCAGTCTTGAGAGGCGGGGATTATTCCAGCGGCGCTGAGGGAATTGGAATCACTCGAGCAAAAGAGCTAGCATTGTGCGGCACGAACGTGCTACTGCACCTGCCCAGAAAAACAGTCCAGGATTTTGGAAGCTTTCCTGATTTGACTCACAAATTCATCAGTATTTTCGTTGAAAAGGAAGCTTTACGACTTCCGTTTCCAGATCCCTATTACGGGTTGAAACCAGGGACGGATAGAGATGAAGCATTGCGTGCGTTTAATACCTACCTTGATGAATTTCTTAGAGAGGAAGGAAAGAATGTGTTTGGAAGGTCAACAAATTTCAAGAGTCAAATCAAGATTGACGAGTTCTATGCCTTGGTATACCTCTTTCCTTTTGTGAATCGAAGAGTTTTCAAATTTACGCCTCGCTCAGTAAGTTTCGCGGAGAAGTGTGCCATTGATTGTGACTTGAAGCCAATAAATTATGACAGGGAGGTGTTTCGAGTCAATTCCATCGTTTCTTCCGATGTTATAGGTATACTGCTGTTTGATGGAATGAAACAGAAGTACACATCTCGAATAACATACTCTGCATCAAGGGTACCACTCCCAAGGGAGCGGAAATACAATCTTAAGCCTTTTGCTTTAAAGCTCATAAGAGATGAAAAGTATCATGAAGAAATAAGAATGGCCCGTATCAGGCAATCAGAGGGCACTTCTCTCGCAGTCATTGAATTTAATCGACTCAAGCTCAATGACATGGTCTATACTAGAGATAAGTCTATTGAAACTGGACGTGATGATGACCAGGACTTTGTGGATACTTTAGAACTGGAATTATTAGGAGAGGAGAGAGACAAGCCCACAGGACTCGAGGATGGCGATACTTTGGAAAAACGTATAGAGATCATACAAAAAACAAGCACAGAGGATGAGGGAATAGTCAAGACAGAAGAAACTACAGCAAAGGCAGAGCTGAATGAAGAAAAGAAGATTTCCTTTCATGTGCCTTTAGAATGCGTGAAATACGTGTCTCAGGATTACGTGAGGAAGTATCAAGCAGAGCAGAATAAAAGGAGGCCACCGAGAAAGCAGAAGTTGATACCGCAAAAAACTACTCTCGATAGTCTTTGGCCCAAGTTGCTGCCGATCAAGAAGCAAGTCATTGATATCGATTCGCCTCAGCCATCTGCATTGTTGGAACCAAGTCAAATTGACATGAAAGCACAAAGTACATCGCCAAGAAGAACGCAAGCCCAAAACACCCATTTTTTTGGTTACCCTGTGCAAGATTCCCCAACTAGGAGAAGAAACAGCGTTTCGCCTAATAGATCTCCCCCCAAAACAAAGCTGCCAAGGCGAAAAGCACCCAAATTCGAAATTTCCGCGAGTCAATCTACGGTGACAAGTTTTTTTAGTAAAAGAGTGAAGCATAATCCCTTTGTGGAATCGATCGTTATATCGTCTGATCAAGAGAGCGGAGCTGAAAGCGATACGGGGCTTTTTGTTTTAGACAAGCCGCCTCCTAAGCTAGAATACGAGAAACCTGATGACCCCTTTCGCATCAAAACCGATAAACCCTGCGATCTCAAAGACAACAGCTACCACAGCCCTCGAATTTGAGTTAAAGGTAAGCCTGATTGGTTTTCAATGCCACGAGATATCTAAATTTTATGGTGATCAACAGTGTGCTAAGTCGCACCGTGGTTTCCGGGGTCGCACTGATACAACTGGAAATAGCATACAGTCCTACACAGTATATAATCGCTACGCGTGGTTTTGGTTTAATAGGAAATAAGACTAATATAGAGCTTCATCATGGGTGATATCAAGTATAGCCAACCCGCAAAGAGAATAAACTCCGAAGCAGATGTGGAAATTTTCAGACATTCCCTCGCTTACAAGAGATTACACCTCCTCATAGCATTTTTGGTCGAAAAGGTAAAAGGCTGTGAAGTTCCGAAAGGGTACTTGAAGTCGTACATTGTGACCCGGGGGATGGACGCAAATGATCCGGCAGGCTCCGGTTATAGTCTCAAGCATGAATCTAATATTAATATGTCGAAAAACTCCCAGAAAGTGATTCAGATTTTAGACCAATTTGATGGTCTTATGGATGCTACGCCACCATTAGAGGGTCCAAGGCGATTCGGCAACATGGCGTGTCGTGATTGGCATGACAAAATGAGGGCGAAAGCGACTGAATTGCTTCAGAACCTCACCTGCAATAGAGAGCTTAATGTGGAGCTCAATTTTTACTTGGTTAATTGCTTCGGCTCACAATTAAGACTTGACTATGGTTCTGGCCACGAGTTGTCGTTCGTGGCATTTCTCGGTGGTCTTTTTCAGGCCAATATCCTTAGCTCGGATATTTCTGGGGCTGAGATTCTAGTGATATTTGCTCGATATTACGATGTGACTCGCCGTCTTATTCTCAGGTATAGTCTCGAACCAGCGGGTTCCCATGGTGTATGGGGGCTTGATGATCATTTTCACTTCATCTATATTTTGGGGGCAGCTGAATTTAATCAAGCAAACGAAATATCTCAAGAGGTGGCACTGGCCAATTTCATCCCTCCCGTACTGCAAATACTATCCCCTGACATTCTCAGCATCTACAAAGAAACAAATCTATATGTAAATGCAATTGCGTTTATATTCAAGCTCAAGCTGGGTCCATTTAATGAGCACTCTCCGATCCTATACGACATACACCGGTCAGTTTCTCTTTGGACTAAGGTCAAGTCTGGCCTTTTGAAGATGTATGAAGTCGAGGTCTTGGGCAAATACCCCGTAGTGCAACACTTCTGGTTCGGCTCGGAGTTATACCCATGGAAGGATGCACAAACAAGTAAAGATTTTCCAGTCAGAGATTTGCCTACCCTGAAAGGGTCCGAGAAAGAAGACGCACAAAAAACGCCAGGACTCCTCAATGACTTCAGTGGCATAAACACCACGAAAAATAACATCTCCATCACTCGCGCGCCGTGGGTGAATACCCGTGCACCTAACAACTCGAATCCTAAAAAAATTCAGGATAGGAGGAAAGATACGTTGTCGGCACTCAAGGGTCATAATAGCGAATTTCGGGAAAAGCCTTAGGTCCTTGAGGCGTTAAAATTGAAAGTCGAACGGCACAATGGACATGTACTGCTTCCTGAACTCTTGAACCATTTATATAAACAAGCGGCATGAAATTTGTTCAGACATGTAGGGCACGTCTTGGATGGCAAAGAGTGATCTTGATGTAAAATGGAGTAGCAAATGGCACATTCTTCGAACCCAGAAAAATGCAAATTGACATTTTTGTTGAAAAGCTCGATGCACTCTGTTATGGACCCGTTTGTCAAGGAAATGACACGCTGAGATGCCAATAACCACGCTTTCCACTGATTTTCTTTGACACCCAAACGCATTGGTCCTTCCACGGAAACATTCGAAAGAGGGAAGTTTTCGGGCACTTTGACAACCATTTCCATTGTTTGCTCATCAATAATATAACTAGACTTTATCTCGTTTGTGACACGATTAACCTTTATCGTAAGGTTGTCATCGGAAGACATCAATTTATCTTTGGTTTTCTCGACATCATCTAACATCTTCGATATAAGCAAAGGAGAGACGTAGTTAACAGAAAACTTCTCAATTTGCTGTTTTAACTGTAAGTCCCTGATGTCGTTAAACCATTGTTGCACGTATGAACCCAAAAATCTGAAGCAGAGGTAGTATAAGTGTGAGAGAACAAAACCTATTTCCTCTTCTGCCAGAGCCCAATTTTTTTGGGTAACAGAATACCTTCCAATCAAGCTGTTAGCAGAGATAACCTTTGAGTTTTTATCCACCGGTTCACAGACAAGCGAATTCAAATAGGAAGAATTCGTCAAGTCGATACAATCAAAAATAGTTCCAAGGAGGTTTTCTATCGAATCCGCGTTTCTAATTTGCTCAATATAAGCAGCTTTCATAGATATAGTGGACTCTTTGAAATGGTCGAAAACCAAAAGCCAGGACCACAAATATTTGTATGCCGGGTTGAAATCTTTGTGAATGATGTAATCATCCAAATGATGGCCAAGTTTTGAAATGCCATCCAAAAGTGTGTCTGGAAATTCCACTAGGTCATTAACCAGGGCCGAAGCATCATCATTCTCGCTAGAGTTCTTGAATTGATAATCAATTATTGAAACTTGCTGCAGCTCATATATTTGCTTTTCGAGCAAGGCAGTTGCGGTCCTTTGGACATTGATGATCTTGCTCGATGAAAGCGCATCGTACAAAGTCGAAGCCTTTCCATTAATTAAAGCTTTCGGGAAATCTTCCGCGATCAAAATTCTCTCGAGTTTATCGGACACAAGAAGAGTAGCGTACGTGACGTTGTTGATTTTTTTGAACATGATATCAAGCAAATCTTGAAGAATTTCAGCCTTTGTTTCACGCCATTGACCGTAGGCATTATGATCTATGTCTTTGGATAATGTTGAATATAGTTTCAAAGTCGCATAAATCATGGACTGTAAGTCAGCATTTGCTTGAGCAGTAGCAATATTATTCGTGCAGAGATCCGCAGATATATGCCAAGTCTTATCCGGAATTTCGTCGGAAGTGGCGCCAATGAATGATGATAAGAAGTAACAGAGTAAAGTTCTCATGGAGTTAAAGGCATCGTCGTAAGCGATTTCAGAATCAAGCCAACCTGCAATTTGATTCATAACCAAAGCCATTTTATGAGAAGGCAAAACTGAATATCTCTCATCTGTAGCAAGAAAATTTGTGGCAAGGGCCAACCATGTACTTCCGGATTGTAAAATATCTGAGGTGGAGCGAACACCTAATATTTCTCCGAAAACATAATTTCTGATTCTGTCGAGTTTGGAAGATTTCCCCACGAACTTTTGAGCGCAGCACATAAAAGTAGCTAATCTTAGCGGATTACCACCTAATTTGGTGTATTGTATCTCTAAATTTTCGAAAACCGTCATGGACATGTTTTCGAATAAACTGTTCAAAAGATGCGACAAAATTCTAGCATTGTAAAATTGGTTTGCTGAAAAAGGACCCTTTCCGGTAAGACTTGAACTGAGATCTTCGAAAATGTTTTCCGCTGAGGGCGTGTTGAAAATTTGGCATAGGTCTGGTTGCTCCGTATTTCGATCTACCCGAAAAGACTCGTAAAGCTCCGCGCAAGCATTGGTGTAATTCCCAATCGATCCAATTGAACTAAGGAACTCGATATCCTGAGCATATTCACAAGTAATAGCAAACATGATTTGGAATCTTTTCTCAATTGTGCCTGAGGTTTTAATTGTGTGGTATAAGAAATTTCTGATAGGCAACAAAGAAGGAAACAACTCAGTTTTTTCCGGAGGGCTTATTAACAAAACATTCTGAGACATCGGGTTTGCAATGGCAAGAGTTGTCAAATCAACAGAATTTAGAGCAGATTTGATCTCATTCTCTATCTGATCAAACAAGTATTGATTGTCATAATTCACCATAATAGAAGCCAATTCGGTGAAGTTTGCATCAGGTGGAGATTTCGAGATGTAATCAAATGCCGTCTTTTGTACCAACTCCTTATCTTGAACAAAGTTTAAAAATTTCATAGATGCGTTATCACTGGACAAAATTGCGAAAGAGACAAGTTCGCTGATATCTATCTCATCTAAGCAGACTCTTCCTTCTGTGATTTTATCTATGAGCTTTCTTTTTGTTGATTCATCAGAAGAAGAGGCGACTAAGTTTTGTAATACGCGGGCTTGCAGCGCGAAATTGAGAGCCAAATTGTTCTCTGTGTCCAGTCTAGTCTTTTTCTTGGAAACATTGATCAAAAATTCAAATACTCCTGGCATTTTCTTCTCCATGTTATTATCCCATGCGTTATTTTTGACAATAAGGCTTATTAAAGGGATGAGCTGCTCAGGGCACTCTTCAGAGATCTTGGTATAGCAGTCGTCTAGAAGTTCACAGTAATCAGCACCCTTTTGCTCAAGTAACACGTCGATAATAGCAAGAGGAATTTTGTTAAAATCGCCGGTGATGAATCCGGCTAAGTTTTCAGCCGCCCATTCATTAAGAGCTGGAATAGAACCAGAAGAGGCAGATAGAATGAGTTGAAAACAAGACATTAATTCCGTCAAAGCCTTCTCATCATAGGTTTCGTTGAGTGTCTCCAAGAGAAGATTTATGAAATTATCATTTGAATTTCTGGAACATTCTTGCACAACCAAATAATACGATGCTAAAACACGAGATTTTGGATTCTTAAATTCCAATTCCAAGTTCTGAGAAGTGTATTTTGAATCTTCACTTTTGAACAAACTTTCTGATATTTCTGAAAGGTCAAATTTTTGAGTTATGGCAAATTGAGCAAGCTTTGAGGAAATTGCCCTGATGTATTCTTGATCTTGGGCCCTCACTCTGGGGGAACAGATACTCTCAAGAATCGTAAAGAAGATTCTTTGGTCAAGGCCAATCAAGTGAGATTGATTGTGTGCTTGAAATAAACCAAAGAGACTGAGAAAACAGTCGGTAGCAGTGTCTCTGAACTTCATGGCTTGAGGACCAAGTAATTTCGAGAATGAAGGTAAAAGATATTTCTCATACAACGCATTCGCGTCTTTGGCGCTTGAAAAATTCAAAAACTTGAACTCGTCGTCCAGGTCTATGCCAGAATTCTCAAGAGCAATAAATAATTTCTGAAGCTCGACGTAGTAAGAAGGCTCGGAGTTACATGGCCCCAATTTGAGATAATCCTTCAAGCGCGAGAAACTTTTAGAACCTCCTATTTGCCAAAAGTTTTTCTTGAAATTGAATGTCTTGGAAGTGTCCGAAAGTGAATTTGAAGGAGCTCTAGTGAGGATCACGAGGGTGGCAATTAATGGGATAATTGCTTGAGTATAAATCAAGTTCGATTGATTAGAATCACTAATTTTGACGAGCTTGATAAACTTTTTTGAAATTAGCTTGTAGATACCTTTTAAGTCGGAGAGGTGCTGGCTGACAGGCTGAAAAGCGTTTTCATTATCAAGAACAAATAACTCGGATGAAAGAGTTAAAAGCGATCTGAATAATGATAAGTTGAGAGTTTGGGTGGCGCTAAATGACGCAAGATAATCCCAAAGCTTCTCCAGCTTGAAAATCTCCTCCATTTGAGCTTGGGCTGAAGCGGATATGAAATACTGGGATTTGTTGGCCAAGGTAATGATTTTGATCAACATATGAATTGCGCAAAGCATCGCTCTTTCATATTTCATATTCAATTCTTCAGCAGAGTCTGACCTCTCGTCAGAAATGGATTTTGAGGATTCCTGAGAGATAACATGGAAGCAGTAATTGATAATTTGCTGGTGGAATATCACCCAGATTTTTTGGTTGACCTTGGTTTCGTCATTCATAAAGTTTTTTAGCAAGCCTGCTTTTACGGAAATAGCTATCGACTTGTCGTCATATAGACCCTGTAACCAAACAGGCAATGTGCTCTTAAGATATGGGCTGAACTCCTTGGCCCCATACTTCTCCATGTATGTAGCTTGTATCTGGTGTGCTAAAAGTCTAACTGACTTGGAAGCATCAAGTGCTAAACGCGGATACAGTTGTACCCAGCATAAAAGCACGTAGTAGTCAGAGATGTTGAAAGCGGCAGTATCCAAAAGCTTCCAGAATTCTCCCAATCTCTTTTCTTTAGTCACAGTGTTCTTTTTCGTGATATTTCTCAAAGCAATTGCCACATTGTGATCTTCGATATGGTCGGACTCTATCGGAGCCAAATAGAAGAGGGATACGTTGAAACCATTGTAGCCGAGATCGTCGTGCTCTTGTTGATTGTCTTTCATCGTAACTATGAACAGTGGAGGTATCGCAAGGCACTGGTGGATAGTGACTAAGAAAAATGAGAGAGTGCGGTGGTGCATGGAACTGTATTGTGACTTATGAGATTAGGCGCTCAGATCGAGCTGGTGTGGTTGATGAGCAGAGGTAAAATACGGAATGCACAAGGTCGCCCCGAGCAGGCAAATTACTGGAAGAATACATTGGAGAGAAAATAATAGGCAGCTCATTTCAAGTAGGTTTATAAATATTGTATGCCCGGATTGTTGGCCTCTTTACCCTCCATGATCCCAAATGTCAAAAAAATTGGCAAAAAGGTTATCCTGTGTAGGCCAAGAGCTTGAATCACCAGCCAAGCCAATAAATTGTTCCATATCTTCCTGTGACATTTCCCTTGGGTAAAGGGAGTCTACAGAGTTGATGGCGTCCTCGAGGCAAGGCTCATTCATCTCCTCTACTTTCTTTCGGATAAAGACCACAGATTTTGCAGCAAGTTGCCAACTGGAGCAAGACCGTGAAACAGTAGTATAACAGATTTTGAATTCCTCAACCTTGCTTTTTAGATTTGAGTCGCTGTACTTTGGGAATAACGCCAAAAGAACGCTGATTGCAAGAACTGAGGCATATATTGTGAGAATAGTCGAGCAGGAGCCAGATGAATTGAATTTAGATAAAAGGACTGAAAGCTCTGAACAGGCAGTCCCACAAACTTCGCCAGGCAGAAATGCACTGTTGGGTGTCTCAGCATTGCCCACAAAGGGCCGATTGAGACAAACTAAAATGATATAGTAATATAGTCTGTAATTGATCACGGTCGAATTGTATGATTGTTTCTCGAGAGACCATCGGCTCCATTTCAACTTCATAGGTAACTTTTCTCTCCAGTCAAATAGAAGTGTATTGTAAAATTTTAGCTTTTTTGCATCCAAATACGATTCTCTGTCGTCTTCAGACCCCAGCGAGTAAATATCAGTAAGCAAAGACCCTACGCATTCACCTAGTGAGCACAAGGGCTCAATCGTCTGGAAAGCGTCGAGGTTCTTGACATTCAAATCGCCCCGGTCCAGACCGCTGTGCCCTTGCAGAAAAATAAACGCATCGATATTTGTTGAATTCGGCAAAACCTCACTAGATGGCATACTTGCTTCGGTCTTTCTGACAGTCACGGGCCTTCCCATTATCAAGCTTATGAAGGAGTCCAATATAAAACATCCCCAGTATATCCGCGAGCGAATTGTTATATCACTGTCGGTAATCAAAGATTGTTTTGGAGAAGATGTGCGAATGTCATCAACAAACCAGTCTTTGGGGTTCAATTGAAAGCCCAAATCATAGCCCATGCGGAATGCCATACCAGAGAGCATCCAGCTGGCACTGGTATTACCCTCGCCGAGTTCGTACAAGGAGAGACATAACAAAGCCTGAAGGGTATTGATTTGCGGCATGCAAATCTTATTGGAGAAGATAGCTAGCTTGGCGGTTTCATAAAATGAGGGTGCTAGCTCCCTTAGACCAGGGGAATCCAGGCACTTCGCCCCAATTGCTGCTATGGCATACACCAATTCATCTGAACAATAGCCTCTATTATCATTCGGATTTAAAAAGTCACTGAGAAAACTATCTCGGTGGACAAAAACGGTGATATCTGGATAGATCCATTTAAAAAAATTCTCTAGACATGGCATGAGCAGAGATTGGTTAACCAAGCCGCTGTTATGCAATTGAATTGGTTGTGGTTCCGCAGATGTACTGAGGAGATTATGAAATGCTGAGGTGGGACCAAAAACCGTGAACTCTCCGCTGCTCGAAGAATCTACAGAAACTGGGATTTTCTTCTTTGTACCACTATGACTCTTCTCTCCTCCATACTCCATGTATTTGATACGATTGTGGAATGTTTTCTTGTCGTCATGGTTGAGTTCCTGGACAGCCAGCAAAAGGTTTGCCAAAGATAATTCGAGTCTAGCGTTCTCATCTCGAAGTTGCTGTAATTCTGATACCGGAAGCCTGTCACTTCGTCCATCGTTGTCCCGCCTCTCACAGACAATACCGTTATCTAGGCAGTTCTGACATATGCTGTTTCCATCGCACTTCTTCTTCGGAATTGTTAGTGAGCTGCTTGATTTTGATCGCGTTTACAACAGGGTCGTTGCCACGAACATACCTTTTTTAAGCGGCAATTATTGCAGCTGGAATTATTAGTTTTTGGCCTTGACAGTGATCAAATCAATTGATATGTATTACATACGATTTAGAGCAATATTTCCTTTTGGGAGCCATCACCTATAATTGCACGGGAAGAGTTAAGACGCGCAGCTTTTAGGGTTGAATGCCATGCGCGCGATGTGCAAGAGTATTATGCGGGGTATATCTATAAATAATGGCACCCTCCTCGCTGGATCCGGAACTAACATTGGGCCGCTGTTAGAGTCTTATAGAACTCTTTCACTTCCCTGGCCACAGCGATTTTCAGGTGGTCGAAGTTCAAAATCTCCAACAGGTCCTTATTCGTCGCTCTTGACAACGCAACATAGATTTGACCTTTTTCGAACACTTTACGTAAATCGACACGGAGTCTGTCGATAGATTGGCCTTGTGCCTTGTGAATAGACATAGCCCAGGCGAGAAGAAGTGGAAGCTGCTCTCTGGTCATAGTCTCTGGCGCTCCTTGGCCCAGTGATTGCGCCATGCGGCCCTGATCGACCGAAAACTCCTCCCTCCTGACTAAAATCAAGGTAAAATCTGTGCTGGTCTTAAAGTTGACAAGTGGAAGAAGCTCCGACCTATTTCCGACCTGGTAGGCTTCATGAGTCAATTTGCCGACTTTCGACTTCCAGCTCGCCGGAAGCGCTTCGAAAAGTGCAGTTTGTTCAGAATCGTAACTTGTCTTGTTCACAAGGCTGCACATTAAACGCAACATCGAGATGAATTCAGGGGTCGGATTTATGAAATCTGACGGATGGAACTGGGAGAATATGCCAGCAAAGAGACTCTCGGAGAGGAAACCTATCACTGTACCTATCGAACCATTAACGACACTCGTCTCCGTATGGTTTTTTAAGTACATGACTTGTGCTCCCTCTTTCAAATCAAGACGTTGTTCACACATCAAATTGTCATATAGCCTTGTCAACTGAGGGTTTGTTTCGGAATCTTTAGCATGGAACGTATACATTCGACTTCTCAAATGATTTAAACGGAACTCATTGGCACGTTTGACCTCCTGCCTCGTTGGGAATAATTCTGTAGGTTCAATACCATCTGTATAGGTCACCTTTCTCAGTAACAGCTTAAATGACTGGGCCATTTTATAGTCAATGGATCCCTCTCTCAATGAATTCAACATGTCAATCAACTCGTTGTCACCTTTTTGACGGAAAACTTTTGTAAGAATCAAAGTTTGTTTCATGGCTCGACTCCAAGAAGGACTCTGGAAACAAAACTGGCTTGCATTGTCTTTCGAAACAGGTGGAAGCTGGTAAAAGTCGCCACAGCATACAATTTGTATTCCGCCGAAAGGCCGCTGGTTGTTTCTCAAAATCTTGGCGATCTCATCAATTTTGGTGAATAATTTTCCGTCGATCATCAGGATCTCATCAACAATCAACACAGCAAGTGACATCCATCTCTTTTTTGCTGATCCATTGCGCTTGATTTTGATGGCCAAGTCCTGAGGACTTCCAGTTCCCAAGCCTATATTCAAGAACTTGTGAACAGTCTGACCTTGGATGTTGCATGCTGCCAAACCAGTGGACGCGGTGACACCAACATTGAACTTTCCATGCTTTCTATTTAGTTCACCAACAATTTGACGCAAAACTACAGACTTACCTGTACCAGCAGAACCAGTAAAGAAGATGTTCTCTCCTTTATCGACCACTGCGCGGACAATAGCAGCCTGTTCATCACTCAAGGCGACGCGGTCAGAACCCGATTGAAGCAGCAAAGGCGCCGTTTGTATGGGCTGTTTCTTCAAGAGCTTTTTCGGTTGCTGATCTAGCAAGTCAAAAAGGTTTGAGGATGCAGCTCTCTTCATAGCAGGTTTTTTGAGGGGGCTGGAGTTGAGTACCTTGCCCGGACGCGGGATGTGATTTTCCTTTTCTTCATCGGAGTCGGAGGACACAAAGAGAAGATTCTGGTCGCCTCCTTTTTGCCGGCTCTCTGGCAGCCCCATGCTGCCACTTGTGTACTTGTTCAACGCAGGATTCAAAAAGTTGGTGACCTCGGGAGACGTGAAGGAAGTCTCTGAGGAGCCGATCTCGTCGAACGCAGAGCGTTTCTGCTGCAGTTTGGAGAACGAGGCACTCTGCGCCTTCACTCTGGCAAAACGCTCCGGAGTAATGAGCCTCGAAGCCGGTGTGGTGGTGGGTTTGCTTGTTGCTGGGGACTCTGGTGCTTTAGAGGCAGCCCTAGGGCCAGACGCGCTCGCAGGCGCAAAAAAGCTGGAAATCAGCCTTTGACTGGGAGGCGGTTTTCTGGACTTGTACTGGGACATTATGAGCGGACGGGGGGATTGTTTTTACCGCAAAGATGCTGAATATCAAAAGAGACACCTGGCCACGACTGGACTTGTTCTAAGGAATAACCAAACCAGAGGAAAGGGCAGGAAAACAAAGTCCAGGGCAGCGCGCGTGGGTCGCGACAGGGCCCTGGAGACCATGTGCCGCCCATAAAAGAGCTCCCAGGCGCGACCACACGCGATGGTAGGGCCTGCGCACCTAGCTCTTGCCGTGCGCCCACTGTGCGTGTGGTGGGGCCAGACATGGGGTGACTGGCAGCCGGGAGGCCCTCTTAGAATTCAGAGGCCAAGAGGGATCCGGCAGACGGGAACTATATGTCGAATGCTACAGGAGTGATTATTTGAACAATTCTGTCTTTTGGACTTGGGCTCACGTCATATAGCGCAGCAGCCTCATAGTCCAGGCGTCTGCTGATGCTCGCAAGCGTGGGCGTGCTCGAATGGTCACTGAGGCATTAGGAATTCGAGTGCTCTTGCTACGGCTAGCAGTAAGGCGCGATGGGTGCAACTGAGGCGCACTTTTGACCGAAGTGCACTATGCGGCGCACTGTAGGTCAATCAGGGCTGCACTCGCTACGCCCGTTGGTAGTTGTAGTGCCAGCCACCAACGGCCAGAACAGTACACCCAGCAAAGCTTAGGATGAGGCACGTGATTTCTGCCACACAGAGAAAGTGGAAGAGCGTCATGGTAAAGTTGTTTCGAGGCCGTGTGTCTCACGTGCAGGACCCAGCCGCGTGCCGTGCTACTAAGGTGAGTGTTTTATGCGGACGAACACCTCGATTTAGACCAAGCAGCGGGTCACTTTGATCTGCGTCTTACTGTAATAACTGTAGCTTTGGCCCCACATCTGCCGGTGCCAGTGACAACACCATAGCTTCCCCTCTCTTCTTCGCATGCGTTTCTTCGTCATTTTGCTCTATTTTTTTTTTTTTACTTCTGCCGCCCGTATTTCACAAAACCAACCTGTTTCTCGCGTCTAAGCTCTATCACCTGCGCGTACAAAACACACCTGGAAACACACCCTCGGTACCACCTCAAGCTTCTGCTGCCAACCTCAGGACTTGCAATAATGGCAGAAGACTTAGGCTCTGTCGCAAATGACCTGGTGTCAAAGCCCAGCAGCTTTCTTTCCAAAAGTTTGAGGAAAATGACATCCCGATTCAATTTGAATGCCGTGATGGCGGAATCGCCCGAAAACAGCCCGATCTCGAGCAGCCCCCCGAAGCGGAGACAAGGCAGCTTTCCACGGGAAGAAGATGTTTTTCAGGCAATAGGTTACGAGTCGGTATCAGATTCTGTGGGCCCCACCCATGTTCGGGTGCTACCGCATCGTGAACCCACATCCTCATCGTTCAATCCTAGATCATCTTCCATCACAAACATGAGCATAGGCCAAAGGCCATCCATAAGTTCCGAGGATTCCGTTCCCAAAAGCCGAGTACCATCCCATACCAGCGATACCCATCTGCATCACTCTTCCGCATACTGCACTGCCAATGCTGGATTCTCGCTGGTCGCTAAGGAGATATCCTCCAAAACGTTCAGCCAGAAGAATGCCAGCCTCTCTTCTCTAGACCCAAAGCCCTCCACTTATGGCTTGAAGCCATCTCCAAATGACTACCATTCCATAGCACTGAACCTGCCCAAGCTAGGCTCCGCTTTTGTGTATGATCTGTTCATTCCCCCGCTTCCTTCTTTTTCGACTGATGCGCTAGAGGCAAAAAAGCCACCAAAATCGCCCAAGTCTTCGATTCTTTCTGTGAAGAAAAGCTCGAGCTCCAGGAACTTGCATTCATACAAACAAATTTTGAACTCAACTTCCATGCCAGCCCCTGCCGTGGTTGATGCTTTGTTTGATCGTCTTCTCTCATCTCGTGTTTTTCCCGAGCAGTCCTTCCGCAACATCACCCTCCAAAGGAAGTGGGAGCTATTATTAAGTGAAAACGAGAACAATACAAACTTTGATTTACGCTTGTTGACATCTCAGATATCAGCTTTAATACCAAGCAACAACCTGCTGACATCTTTAGCATCGTTGTCACCCAAAATCAACCTAGAGAATACCTTTTCTCGAAAAGGTCTGATGTCAAAGCCATCTGGCTTTGCCGCTAAACTGAATGATGTTGAGATCGACTCCAATACAGAAAATGGTACCTTAGCATCTCTTTCCAAAAAACTAAAGGTTAAAGATGGGTCTGCCTCTTGGTATGTTTCTAGGGTCATGTCAAACAAGCTTTCTCTTCGAGAATATAGGAAGCTTGCTAAAAAGCTTGCCTTAAAGTCCTCTCAAAAATGGCTTGACGAGTTTGATAGTGCCCAAGGAACGACAGCCCTATCGGTGGTGCTACACAGAATTAACCACAGAAGTATCAAATCAAATGACGATATTGACAAGGAAACCTACATTTGCCACTCTCTCAAGTCCCTCATATCTAATCAACAAAAACTGACAACAGTGGAAACATCTCAAACGATGGCCCAAGAAGGATTACGGTCCCTGGCTTCCGGGTCACCCGACACCAAACTCAATTTATTTGTGATCAGCTCTATAATGAATTCTCTCCTTTCTCCAAGGTCTTCTACTAGATTATTGGCCACAGAGATTTTGGTATACTTTGTTCACTACGACAACTACGACTATCTATCATCCATATTACAGGGTTTTGTTGCAATCCAGGATTCTGTTGGAGTTTTCGACCGGTTTCAGCCATGGCTTAACATTTTCGAAAATTCTCTTGATCTGTTCAACAACAAAGCCACACATCCGAAAAATGGTATAGATCAAAAATTCATAAGTTACTGCGTGACAACATTGATCTTTTTGAATTTGCTCATTGAAAAGACCTCTCTTTCCAAGGATAGAAACCATTTGAGATCAGAGTTTCATGATGCTAGACTTAATGTTATTTTTGAAAAGCTTAGGCCTATTGATGATGAGCAAATCAACGCTTTGATTGAGCGGTATGAATTCTACGAAGATGAAGATAACGCTGAATTATTTAATCAAGAGCAGTTTGAAGTTGATGAAGAGGAATATGAAGTCAATACTTTGGGTGATATATTCTCCAAATTGAAGCTTAATTATCACGAGACTCCATCTGAAGAAGACTCGGAGGCTGTTACAAATTCTGATAAACTAAAGTCGATCTTGACTAATTTGACTGCGGTCAAATCTTCTCGATCAAAAAGCACAGTGGATAAAATCTTGACTTTGATGGATGTGGTCTTGACTCAACTCATATCCGACTCTGACAACATTGCACCTGGTGCAGAACTTCTTCTTAACTCTTCTATACAACGTTTGATGGATAGATTAGAAACAGATGAGACTGCCAGACGAGCTGTTATGGAGACTCTCGTTTTGAACAAAAGAATTGACCAGCTAATGGTTGAAAAGAAAAATCTCGAGCTTCACATTTCATCAGAGCTTCGTGTCAAGAACGAGATGAATGTTCAAGTTTCCCTGGGTGAGGAATCAAGATCACAGGCGGATCTTTATAAAATCAACCAGTTGGTCCTGGAAATCAAAGGACTTCAGCTTGAATTGAAAGGGCTTAGAAATGAGAATAAAAAATTGAAGTCTGAAATGCAAATCAAAATGTCCTCTACAGATTCCTTATCATCTAGAAACCCAGACTCAACGTTAGGTCAGGCGCACACCGAAGTGTCAGGGTGGGTTGATCATGATGTCAAACAGAAGGGGCTATTGAGACCGAGTACACCTCCATTGAATCGCATGTTCCAGAGAATCGATGACGATGATTCCGTCTCTAGTGTTCCACAGCAGGCAAAAAATGTCACTGGGTCTACGAGTACGGCAGTGGATATTATCTCCCAAAACCACTTGCCGGGTGTTACGAATATGAACCTAACTGTCGAAATGCCATCATTTGATAAAATAGATACAGCCCCGGCAACAATATCGATACAAAGTGGAAAGCTTCCTCCTCCTCCTCCGCCGCCATCATTACCCTCGTTCTTGAGTGAGGCATGCAATTCTGACCTTGAGCAGTCTAAACTTTCGTCTACTACTGTGTCGAATCCTCCACAAGGATCTGCTGCGTCTCAACCGCCCCCACCTCCACCGCCACCTCTTCCGGTTTCACTCCTCCAACCTAATTCTCAGAAAGCAATGCCTGCTCCTCCTCCTCCTCCTCCACCACCACCACCTTTACCCACTTCACTTCTCAAGCCTATAACTCAAGAAACAGTCGCTTCTACTCCGCTACCGCCACCTCCACCACCGCTTCCAAATTTTTGCACGGGAAGTAAAGCTGATAGCCATTCTTTACCGGGACCACCGCCACCTCCACCACCCCCTCCACTTCCTAAATTATCTTTGCAGACTAACTTACCCCCACCACCTCCTCCTTTACCCCCTGTCATGAAGAAGAATGCCTCGGAATTAAATGACAATGAGTGGGTAAACAGGGGCAGCGATGTCGGAGCACAAGCGAATATTTCTCTACCGCCACAAATGCTCGATTGTACACATTTGGAGCCTGTTCTCAAACCGAAAACGAAACTCAAGCAAATGCATTGGAGTAAGCTCGAGGATATTGACAACACTTTCTGGAATGACATACCACATGATGAAGTGTTTGACAAGCTACACAAAAAGGGTGTTTTGGAAGCGGTCGAAAAAGCCTTTGTGGCCAAAGTTTCTGTGATGAAGAAGAAGACTAAAGATAAAAACCCTGGCCTCGATGCGAACGTTCTCGTTTCTTTACTTCCTCGGGATCTTGCACAACAATTTGGTATCAATCTCCACATGTTCAGCAGTTTAAGTGTTGAGGAACTCCTTAAGAAAATTCTCTTTTGTGACCGAAATATCATCGAAAACATAAGTGTCTTAGAGTTCTTTAATAGTGACGCTCTCAACGAGATCTCTGACTCGACATCACGGGCATTTATGCCTTATGCCACGGATTACACAAGACCCGATAAAGTTCCTCTGAAGTCTCCACTTACCCTAGAGAGAGCGGATCAGATATTTTTGGAGATTTTCAACATGAGAGGATATTGGAAATCCAGGTCGAGGGCACTTTTACTTGTTCATACCTACCAAAAGGACTATCATGACTTGCTTCAAAAATTGGATCTAATCGATAAGGCAATTGACAGCATTGGCTCGAGTGAGGGACTCAAGCAAATTCTCGCGATAATTAGATCAGTTGGAAATTTCATGAACGACAGTTCTAAACAGGCCATGGGCTTCAAATTAGATATTCTCCAGAGATTGAAGTTCATGAAAGATGACTCAAATTCTCTTACTTTCTTGCATTACATCGAGAAGATAGTGCGCAACAACTTTCCTGAGTTTGGCGCCTTTGTCGACGAATTGAGCATTTTGAATCATTTGCAGAAAATTGCTATTGACCAAATAGAAGCCTCCTGCTTTGAGTTTGAGTCGAATGTTTCGAATGTTTCAACTTCCATTCAGAAAGGAAATTTGAGTTTGGAAGAAAGATTTCATCCGAATGATCGTATTCTTCGATTCCTTAGAAGGCCACTCGAAAATGCTCGCGAGAGAAGTTCTGCTTTGTCGTCCCATACTGAACACACTTTAAAAAAATTCAATGCCCTTATGAAGTATTTTGGTGAAAACCCAAATGACACAGCCAGCAAGAATGGCTTTTTTGGCAAGTTCCTTAGTTTCGTCACTGAATTCAAAAAGGCACACGCAGAAAATGTGCAGAAAGAAGAAGATGAGCGGGCATATGACAGAAAAAAAGAGATGATTGAAAAGAAGGAGCGTGAGCGTTTGCAAAAGCTTAAATCTAATGACGACAGCAAGGCCAAAGCATGCGCTGGCGATCAGGATGACGATGAGATTGGCGACGAGGAAGATGAGATTGAAGATCTTGACGATGATAATGAAGAAAATGACAAGAAGGCCAGCGAGAAGAAACGCGACAACAGAGCTCTGATAGATGATTTGATGCGTCAACTCAAAAACAATACCCCCCTACAAGAGATTAGATCCGGCAACAGGCGTGCAGCTAGAAGAAGTATGGGTCGACCCACTTCAATGCGGCCTCTTTCGATGGAGCTTTCTGGGAAAGAGAACCTGTATGCACAGCGAAAAGAAAAGACGGCCCATGAGTACGAAAGCGTTCAAATGCTCAAGAGAAGAATGACGACCCGTAGAAAGGCCACGGGGCAAGCTGAGGGCGAAGAGACGAGTGATCAGAACGACTTTGTGTTTATGCGTGCACAGTCTATGTTGAGCGAATTACGGCAGCGAAAGACGTCTTCCAGAGAACGGAATGAGCCCGACGAAATTGTGGACCCGGCGATCAAACGGCCACATACAAACTCCTAGAGATTTACCGAGTACTGCTCTGACTACGTCAAAAAGAGCAACTGGTACATAGATGACTATTAATGAGATATGCCACAACTTAAGAAGGGGTGCGTTACGAGTCTCCGCCGTGAGTTTGATGCCTACCTTGTAGACGCATTACCTCTTTAGAGGCTGGAACAAGACACACTAGCGCAAACAACGATCTAAATGCATGTGCTAATGGCCACCGGAACAAACTGCAAGTTCGGGATAGTTCAATGCATCGAAAATAAACAAACTGGAGTCAAGGGAAGGCTTGCGTAGTTCTCTCGAAAGGTTCATGTGAACTCTCAACGCAAGCACAATCCAGCACTTCTTAATGCGCAGCCGCGGGCGTTGCGGCCTCGATTAGCGATACCGGCCACCACGTCATTCTCATCTCGAACGCACAAACCGAGCCGACATCACACACATAGACTTTGTGAAAGCAGCAAAGTGACAGCAGATTATCTTGCTCCAAATGAGAGCCCAAAGAGACGGACCAAGTCGGGATCCATTTGCCAAGAGATTTCATTTAGACGGCCACACATCATTACTTGGCCGTGGAGTCTCATCGGCTCCGGTGTACAAGATGCTTTTGACTTCGCGTTATTACTCAACTTCTGCGGCCGGCTAGTAATTTTTTTTTTTTTTTTTCAACGTCTACTTTGGCTACATCCAACTCATCCCCGTGTTTTGAACCACCGAACAAACAAGATGTTGAGAGGTTCGAGGGCTTGCAGCTCAGCACTCAAGAGGTTCCACACCCAAAGCCGTTTTCTCGACGCTACCATCGTATCCGGAACCAAATTAGCCAAGCAAATCAAGCAGCAGGTGGCTCAAAAAGTCATCGAGTACAACAAAACCAACTATCCTACGTTGGACTTGCCGCTCTCCAACTCCGAGGTGGACTTTGATCAGCTCCGCTACAGACCACAGTTGACCATTGTGCAAGTGGGCGACCGTCCGGACTCCTCTGCCTATGTGAGATCCAAGCTCAAGGCTGCAAAGTCAGCCAACATTGACTCCAAGCTCCTCAAGTTCGACGCAGACATGTCCGAGGAAGCATTGCTTGATGAGATCGACCGCTTGAACAAGGACCCCAAGGTGCACGGTATTTTAGTGCAGCTTCCATTGCCCAAGCACATCAACGAGACCTTGGTCACCAATGCCGTTGAGACCGAGAAGGACGTTGACGGTTTCGACCGCTACAACACCGGTGAGTTGTCCAAGAGGGGTGGTAAGCCAAAGTTCAAGCCTTGCACCCCCAACGGTATCATGGAGCTCATCAAGACCACCGGCATTCAATTGCGCGGTAAGAACGCTGTCGTCATCGGTCGTTCCGATATTGTGGGTACTCCCGTGGCTGCCTTGTTGAAGAACGAGGACTGCACTGTTACCATCTGCCATCGTCACACGTTCGACTTGCCCTCCATTCTCCGTCACGCCGACATTGTTGTTGCTGCTGTGGGTATCCCGGAGTTCGTCAAGGGCGACTGGATCAAGGAGGGTGCCATTGTCATCGACGTTGGTATCAACTACAAAGACGATCCAACCGCCAAGAACGGCAAGAAGCTTGTCGGTGACGTCGACTTCGATGACGTCGTGGGGAAGGCCTCTTTCCTCACTCCAGTCCCAGGAGGTGTGGGCCCAATGACCGTTGCTATGCTCTGCTCCAACGTTTACGACGCCGCCATCTATGCCTCCAAGAAGGCCCATGCTCACAGATTCCAGCCTTTGCCTCTTAAGCCTTTGGTCCCAGTGCCATCTGACATTGCCATTTCCCGTGCCCAGAAACCTAAGAAAATCACCAAGGTCGCACAGGAGCTCGGCTTGTTGGAGCGTGAGCTCGAGCCATACGGACACTACAAAGCAAAGGTCGATCCTGAGCGTGTCATCCAGAGATTGGACGAGGACAGCGAGGGCTCTCAGTCTGAGCGTGGCCACTTTGTTCTCGTTGCCGGTATCACCCCAACTCCTTTGGGTGAAGGTAAGTCCACCACCACCATCGGTTTGACACAAGCCCTTGGTGCTCACTTGGGCCACAATGCTATTGCCAATGTTCGTCAGCCATCTATGGGTCCTACATTTGGTGTCAAGGGTGGTGCCGCTGGAGGTGGTTACTCCCAAGTCATTCCAATGGACGAGTTCAACATGCATCTCACCGGTGATATACATGCCATATCCGCTGCGCAAAACTTGTTGTGTGCCGCCGTGGACACCAGAATGTTCCACGAATTCACGAGTAAGACCACCAAGGGTTTCTACAACAGATTGGTTCCAGCTAAGAAGGGAACCCGTAAGTTTACTCGTCAAATGTTGGCTCGTCTCGAGAAGTTGGGTATTCAAAAGACTAACCCAGACGACTTGACTGCTGAGGAAATCGAGAAGTTTGCAAGACTCAACATTGACCCAGAGTCCATCACCATCAAGCGTGTTGTGGACTGTAATGATCGTTTTGTTCGTGAGATCACTCTCGGTCAAGGCAAAAACGAGGCCGGCAAGTTCCCACCACGTGTCTCCGGTTTCGACATCACAGTAGCTTCTGAAATTATGGCTATTCTTGCTTTGTCAACCTCTCTCAAGGATTTGAGAGATAGAGTCGGTCGTATTGTTGTCGGTACCCAAAAGGAAACTGGTGTTGCCATCACTGCCGAGGACATTGGATGTGCTGGTGCCATCACTGCCCTCTTGAAGGACGCCATCAAGCCCAACATGATGCAAACTTTGGAGGGAACCCCAGTTTTTGTTCACGCAGGTCCTTTCGCCAACATCTCGATTGGTGCATCATCTGTCATTGCTGACCGCTTGGCCTTGAAGTTGACCTCGCCATCCAACGCCATCAACAGCGGTACTAAGGGTTTCGTCATCACTGAGGCTGGTTTCGATTTCACCATGGGTGGTGAACGTTTCTTCAACATCAAATGCCGTGCTCTGGGTATGTCTCCTGACACCGTTGTTCTTGTTGCTACCTCCAGAGCTTTGAAATTGCATGGTGGTGCTCCTGACGTTAAGCCAGGTCAAGAATTGCCAGAGGCATACACCACTGAGAACTTGGAGTTCTTGCGTAAGGGTTGTGCTAACTTGGCTAAGCAAATCGCCAACATCAAGCAATACAATGTTCCAGTTGTCGTTGCTATCAATGAGTTCGAAACAGACACAAAGAACGAGCTCCGTTTGATTCAAGAGGAGGCTCTTTTGGCAGGTGCCGATTACGCTGTGCCATCTAACCACTGGGCCAATGGTGGATCTGGCTCTTTGCAATTGGCTGAAGCAGTCACTAAAGCCGTGAACCAATCTAAAGCCACTGAACAAACATTCTTGTACGATGTCGAGGACACTGTCGAAGAAAAATTGTTGGCCATTGCATCTAAAATGTATGGAGCTTCCGCCATCGAATTGTCTCCTTTGGCCAAGCAACAAATCGAAACATACTCCCGCCAAGGATTCGACAAATTGCCAATTTGTATTGCCAAGACTCAATACTCCTTGTCACACGATCCATCCTTGAAAGGTGTGCCAACTGGCTTTACTGTCCCAATCAGAGAGGTCAGATGTAGCGCTGGTGCTGGTTACTTGTACGCATTGGCTGCAGAGATCATGACAATTCCTGGATTGCCTACACACGCTGGTTTTATGAACGTTGAAGTCAATGATGAGGGTGAGATCGAGGGTTTGTTTTAAAGTTGCATTATTTAGTAAAAAATAATATTCGAAAATATTAAATTGAATCGTAGTGCACTGACAGTAAGGGAATTTTACTCTCTACACGTTTTGTTACTAATTCGCGTCTATGATTTCGTTATCTATTATGAATACTTGTGTAATAATATTCGCTATGGTACAAGACCTCCTCATCAAGAGGCGGGTCGAATTATTAGTACAATCCAGACCGATTGATCATTTTCCTGGATTGTGCTGTATGTTTTTGGTTTGTGGCGACTGAAAACCTTCTTTTGGAGTTGGAGCAAGATGTCTTTTTTGATCGATATTTGCCTGGCTCGTATTATGGAGGTTGCTGTTACCTAGTTTAGCATATTGACTTCTTTGCCCCGCTTGACCAGCTAGCGAATTAGGTGCTTCATTGTTGTATGCGCTGCCTACAGGTTTTGCAACTCTGTACGGTTGACTCCCCTGAAGCGTGTTTCTGTTTCTGATCGCGGTTCCAAATTTGTTGCTCGGCGAGGCATTATTTCCAGAAGCATACACACCCTGCGTTTTTCGATAAAAATTACCTGCTTGAGAACTTCCGATGGCACCTAATTGACTGTTTTTAGCCCCCGCTGGAGAGCTTTGAGACTTGTTGTTGTTGAATGACTGTGAAGTGTTGGTTGTGTTTGCTCCGTTCGAAGATGAATTCAACTGCTGATTTTTTTGGAGCTGGTGTTGCTGCAATGCACGGATACGAGCTTGCTGCATAATCACTTGACGCTGATGTGCACTTTCTCTGAGCAAATCGTAAGACTTGGATAGCAACATGGATCCGAATCTGATGGACTGTGTGTCGTCACTAATCGAATTGAGCCGAGACGGATCCAAGCTGAAAGGAGACCTTATGCATTTATCTGCTTCAGGATAATCATCATCAAAGCGCCATCTTGAATCCAATCTCTTGATTGCGTCAGACTTGTTGGAGTATGCATCCATCTGGTTTGCATTACTAGTGGCTTTCTCGGCATTCTCCGAAGGTTCTGACTCGGAATCGGACAAGTTTAGCCACTCATCAATAGCATCATTTGGTCTGGGCATAAGGCCTCTTCGATCGATGAAGGTACGATTCACTCTGCCATACCTCTTCCTCAATCTGGAAATCGGATCTGAGTATTGAGGAGTCTCGTATTCATTTGTGTCAGATTTTTGAAATCCTTCATTGTAAGTGCTGAAATTGTTGCTTTCAATATTCGACATCAATTGCGCCACATATCCTGATGATTTACCTAGTTTGTCTTCAATATGGTTATTGAGCAAGGTTTGTAAATGAGGAAATTGTTTAGATGGAATGAGCTCTCCATTACTGCCATTGAATGTTCTCATACCAGAGTAAGCCGTCTTTTCATCTTCCAATGATTTCTTAAGACTATCACTTATGACATTTGTTGTATTGAATTGGTGCAAGAAAGCTGAAGCAATGGATGAGTACGGAATATGGCTTTTGTCAAGTTCTTTTCTGTCATTGGTAGAAATGCCAAAGAAAGGTTGGTAAGGGTCGTATGTGATGTTCGCATAGCCTTGATCACTCTCCTTTCTTTTCTTCAACTTTTCAAGGACAGCTCGCTTGATTGTCTCATTCTTCTCTTTCAAAACGTTGGAGACTGTCACCAAGTCCATGTCAGGAATCTTTGAGGGTGGAAGCTTAACATATGGTTGCGTTGATGAAGCCTCCGGTTGAGTTTGACCAGTGAAATTTTTGGAATCTTTGGCTTGGGTAGTCGAGCCTGAAGGGGATGCGGTAGAAAGAGAATCCTGAATTTTTTTCTTCTCCTTCTTTGCTTTTGTGGCTTCGTTCTCAGTCTCTGTTTCTGGTTCTGGCTTAACGATCTTTTTACGCTTGTGTGAAAAGAATAAGTGATCGTCACCCTTAATTCCGACAGCTCGTTTCACTCCCTTTGCCTCCGCTCTAAGCTTGAAAATTTCATATTCTGCTTCCCAAGATTCAAGCTTCAAAAGCTCTCTTTTACATGTGCTGAAAATGATATCTCTAGCACGTTTAAGTGATCTTTGAAGCAAACGTATCCTTTCAGCTCCAATATTATCGGCTCGACGAGTCTTTCTGGCTTGGCGGAATTCACGCCGACGAAAGCACACATATGGATCATTGTCGTTCTCCTTTTCATTTGCATTGGGATCTTCAAATTTTAAAGTTGGAGTTATAGGCTTTCCCTTTCTCGCGATCTTTCTTTTTCTCCAATGATTATAGACAGCCTCACCGAAAAGTTGCATTAATTGAGGGATAGACCGAATGCTGTTAGTGCATTGTTGGTCTTTGTCAAATGTTGTGACAAAAGGGGCAAAATTGAGCTCTTTTGATAACTTTTCTTTCAATAGAGACGTTGATATGTTTGAGTTCAGATCAAGTTCATTGGTAATTCCTGTATTGATGTCTTTAAGGATGAAAACCAAAAGTTCTTTGTAAGAAAGCAAGTTAGAAGGGTCCATAGAAAGAAATGGTTGCTTTTCCTCTGCAGTTTTCTCGAATTTATCACAAATTGCTTCGAATTCAAGCATAGAACAAGGCCTGCTGAGAGAATTCTGGCCTCTAGGGTCCTTCTTGAGCAGATCTGATTCATTTGCCGGCTTGGGGTAGTCTTTCAGTAGTACTTTTTCAAAAAACTCCTCATCTTCTTCGTCCATATTGTATTCCACTCCCAATGTGTCCTCAACAGTGGCACTAAATTTGATGTAGGATTCTGGTTCCACAAAGCTATCACCGCTATAGAATTTCAGGGCATCGGGCCAAATACGAGATGCATCTGGGGTGGGGATATATACAGACGATGCCTCCTTTTCAGAGCCTTTTTCCTTGTTGGATCCCTGTAGGACTCGTTGTGCGGCATTGATAACTTGTTGCAAATGGACCTCATCTTCCTCATTCTTGTCAACACCAGTTTCAACGATGTGCAGATCGCGCTGCTGACCGGAGGCAGCATTTAAATGATGTAATTGCGAGGGTTCTAGGTCATGATCCGTTCCGGATATCTCATTCGCATTATATATGGGTAACGCGACTTTGACGGAGATTTTACGCTGACGGAATCTCGCGCCTGCCGAGGCTTTGCCAGCACCTTGAATTTTCGATGGGAGAACGGCCATTATTCTGAGTGCCCAGGCACTGCTGGAGGCGAAGGAAACCTGCTTATCAGGAGATCTGGTCTAGGAAATGGGTATAAATGTGACGTTGGTCCGCAAATAATATTATGGTGCACGGGTTTTTCGCGAGAACACGGCGAAAAAATGTCGTTCTCGGGGTAGGGGTGGACACAACAACAAATCAACCTAGCAAAAATTATGCAATGCGCTGGATGGTGAGGTGTGGTAAGAATGAACCGGGTTGTGCACCTCGATAATAAGGGATTGTGGGAATAATATAGGAGATTAACCCAGGTTTAGGGCGTGGTCTTTCTCGTTGAATATCGATATTTAAGGGGGTTTTGGAGGAAAGTGCGGTAAAAAAATTTTCGACACCGTTTCGTTGCCGCTGAGAAATGTCGCAATGTTCAGGAGCACGAATGTCGTTAATGTGTATATGCAGTATCAGTACGACATTTGTCGGTAAAGACGACAGGCGTCTCGAGGTATCGATATCTATCCCAGAAATAGAATCGATAGACACTCAGGGGTATCTGAGGCGCAAAAAATCGTTGCACGGTTGGGGTACGCAAACTAGCAGTTGGGCGTGGTGCAGCAGTTGCCGATCACAAGCTAGAGGCTAGCACCCATGTTGAAGAACACGTGCCCAACCATGGCATCGATGTATTGTAGTGGCCGTCAATTTAATTTGTTGGTTTTTTATCAACTTGAAATCGAATAGAAATTTTGGCCTCTTGCTTTAATCAACCCTAATCTTGCCATTGTAATGTGCAGCCAACACTTTAGCTAGTGAACCACCTATAAGACAAGCGGTAATACTGTAGGGCTGGCAAACACATTCACGATGGTATTTGGGTGGAAATTCTGTGTTTTTGGATTATCGACCACGATGTTGTCATGAAGTTGGACGAGAAAGAAGAAATGCAAAGGGTAGAGTGAAAGAACGGGATGCCGCTCCTGCACTGTCTCGAGGCCATTTCGTTATCACGCGGATAATGACACGTGCGTTTTGTCATGTGATATTTGCTGACGCCATGTGTCTCCGATCTACATTTGTCAACTTTCGTCTGCTCTAATGGATAGCATCCTATCTTGAAGCAGCCTCATTTTGTTGGACTACACGGCTTTCTTCCCCTGTGCAGCTAGTCTTTAAAGTCGGATCCCCAATCCCCCGCGTTGGCTGAACCTTCCATATCGGCCGTCCTGCACGACCCCGCTTATCCATTATTGATAGCGTGGGTCGTACCAAATCTCCGCTGAAGTGCGACCTCTCCTACCGGTAATTCTAAACAGATTCATCATACCCTCCAATTTCTTGCCATTCTATCTACAATAAGGATATAGCTATATTGCCAAGCAGAAAGGTTGTTTCTCTTACGTGTACTGGAATTGAAAGCGTCTTACCCCTAGCATAATCTGGTTCCCTCACGAGTCCTGTATCTCCACCGCCATAGAACGCCTTCCGTGAACCACCAGCAGTTGTATTGTGAGCTGATATCTCTGCATACTTACAACCATGACTGAAATCTGCATTTCTCTGGAGACCGTTCCGCCTATATCCGCCTTTTTAAACACGGTGTGTCCAAGCCTTCCATTCTTAGATGATAATACCCATTTTCCACTCCTAGAGTTCGTTGACCAAGAACACTTGAATGCCATTGATAACCTACTATGGCCTTTAAAGGGTCTGTCTTCTTCCAGCGCCATTGCTGCGAGAATCGACAAAACATACCTAAATGTGTCGAGACCCCCATTTGCCCATGTGTCTCAAGAGAACATCGAATCTACAACCTACGTGCCGTTGCCGCTCCATGTGGCCGGCCTATTCTCCTCGCTTGTCAATCTGGGGACTGACAAAAAGCAGGATGGCGCTAAACATATAGGCGCCAACGTCAATCCCTTGTCCCATGACCCATTCCGCCTTGTACATCTCAATCCAGGTTGTTTAACCTCCATGATAAACCTTGAGCACAGTCGCGGCCGTCCGAATACGCCTTTACCGGACCTTAGATCATCCTTCAACAAGATGACAAGCAGTTTGAACAAACTCTTGCACATGGGTACTTCTGATGCCAACGAGTCTTCTTATTACCAATCTATATTGTCCGAACAGGACAATGAGTCCTCGACTGGGACATTTAAACGCACTATGAACGGTAAAAAGGCCGCCGGTGACTCCTCAGGACTCTTCACATTAATTGACTTCGATGAAAAGAAGTACCGCTCTTTTGTGGACTCTACAAAAACCACTAAACTCATGGTGAGTGCGAATGTCAATGTGTTGAATGTATTTGCGATCGATGAGTCCAGCAATTATTCCTCAACTGAGTCCTTCACTTCTACTACCCCACTCTATCACAATTCCCCTGGACTGAGCATCAATTCGTCGGCCGATTCTTCTGCTGCGAGTTTGTCTCTGGCGCACTCTCAAGTCTCTCCATACAAAAAAAATATTGAAAAACCCATATTAAGACTACAACTCAATGGCAAACTTTTGGCTACCACCATGCTTACAGTATCAAGCAGTATGCTCGTTGTTTTGGGTTTAAATAATGGAGAGATTCTTCTCTTTAATTTGGACACACTAACCTACAGAAAAATCGATTGCTTAGGAACCGCCGACAACTGGGACAAAGGCTCTTCAAGAACAAATCTTGTTTATGTGACTTCTTTACAAGCAATATTTCATCCTAAGCGTGATCTTCTAATCTTGGTGGGATTTGCCTCTGGAGAGGTGGCCATAATCGATCCCAAAGGGAAGCCTCTTGAAACGGAAAATGGATATAAGAAGAAAATTGTTGGAACGGATAGGTTTGTCACGTACTTTAAGCTCTACGACCTTAGTCCATTTGATCCAAAAGAAACATCTACAAAGGAAGAGGAGACGTCGCCGGAATTTCTCGTCGGTCATTTCAAAGTGAGCCATAAGCCTATTACTTGTATCGCTAGTACTCTATCAAACAGTCTGGCAGTATTCAAGTCACATACTCCTATGATCATAGCGCTAGGCTCAGAGGATGGTTTGGTTCGTTTTATAGATCTTATCGCGACTTATGGGAAGAACTACGGAAATACCGATAACTTTTACAACCTGCCTATGATCACCGATATCGTTTCAAACTACTTTCAAGATGGTGTTCGTGATATTGTCTTTTCCCCTGACAATAATTTCTTTTCAATTTGTGGAAAAGGTGATATCATTGAAGTCTTCAGAATGACGTACTACAACGTTCATGCTTTATTGAACAAGAAAGCGAATCAGTCACAAAGGGTCAATCGCCTGAGAAGTGGGACGATAGATAGTTATCCTTCTTCTGGCTTACAGCCACATTCATCATTTTTATCATCTATGAGCCCTACGCCCTCCAATTCACTTGATGTTCCCAAAGAGTTACCACTGGACATTCACTATCCACCTACTATAAAAGACATCGAGATTGTGAGCAGACTAAAGGGACATACAAACACCGTCAATAAAGTCATGTTTGTCCAGAAGGATCAGTTTTTTGACGAAGGTGGCTCCAACGTTCCAGGTGCTTATACCTTGCTCTCGTGTGGTTCAGATGGAAAAATTAACTTGTGGGAGTTCAACAGAAAAGCCCTTCCAAGGTTAAAGAAAACTCATATCACGAGATATCCAAAAAAAGAGACAGATGACGGACCATCATCCTCCCCGCCACTAGCTTTGGCTAGCAGGAATAAAAATTTGGCTTCTCAATCATCAAATAATTTGGCTCATGCACGAGGAAGATCCATCAATCATCAAGATGAAGCTTTGCACAATATGTCGCATAATGTGGGTATAAGTAATTTGCTCAATATTACCACGCAAACGCTGAATCAGCCAGAAAATGTGGATGAACAGCTCAAGATAGATCTCTCGTTGTATAGGTCACTTCATGAGATGAGAGTCAAAAAGAGTCTCACTTCAATTAAAAGATTTGGGAAAACGAAACCTTCTTGTGTTGTTCACAGCATTGTTGATGACAAAGAACTTCCATCCATACAAGTTCCTTTGCTCTCTATCGACTTGTCATGCGCAACCAGAGATGGACAGATAAATGGGCTCTTTTTGGAGCCGTCAAATCTTTGGGTCTTCTCTAAAGGGGGTGATATATTCAGATACAGAATAAGTTAGATGAGATCGCTATATTTTAATCTAGAATAATAAATAGTTTATAAAGAAGGTATATAGCAGCCTTGGCTATAGTTTTGCGATATAATCGTCTCATGTCTGTAGCTCCTAATTATTGAAGCTACCTCCATCCATACCAAAACACAAATCTTCTTCGAGATGATATAGCTCGGGGTCTTGAGCCTTATTCAAGAGTGAAAATTCCTCTAAGTCTTGGGGTTTTGGAATCAGATTGTAATTCAGTAATTGGCTGGGGGTGTTGAGGTGTTCCGTGTTAGCTAGTAAGCCCGCACTATTAAGCCCACTTACCGATGCAGATAAAATACCTGGGAAGTCGTCTGTAAGGTCAGTGGTGAGACCATCATTTCGGTGCATATTCTGGTTTTGCATGTGGAGCTTCGCTTCCTCCTCACGTAAAATCTCCTCCTGTTGTTGTTGTTGCTCGTTAAACTTTTCCATTTGAGATTCCAATTGAATTCTCTGTTGCTCTTGGATTGGCTTTCTAACAAAGTCTCTGAATTGTTTCACGTCTTCAAACATAAGCTTTTTCATAGACTCGACATCATCGACATTCTCGAAAGACTTGAAATCAAATTTAACTTTGCACTCTGGCTCATCCTGCGGATCATGCCATACTGCCAAGTATGGATGTGCCAAAGCTTCGTCCACGCTTATTCTTTCATAAGGGTCAAAACTCAACATTTTCTCGAGCAAATCGAGAGCCAAAGGATTTGCGTTGGGGTACAACTCTGAGTAGTGGACTTTGCGCATGATTGGCAAAGATCTCACATAATTCTGTGCACGTGGAGATCCGATTTTGGTCAATGTGGCTTCCTTAGGGGTACCCAAAATCAATAGAATTTGATTCAATTGATCCACGTAATCTTTACCGCGGAACAATGGTTTTCCACCTAAAAGCTCGCCGAGAATACAGCCAACAGACCACATATCGATTGCCTTCGTATAATTGGAGAAGGAGAGCATGATTTCAGGTGCCCGGTACCATCTTGTTGCAACATATTCGGTCATGAAGCCCGAGTTTTGCTCAACATCCTCGGAGAAACCACGGGCCAAACCAAAATCGCATATTTTCAATTCACAGTCAGCATTGACTAGTAGATTTCCTGGCTTCAAGTCTCTGTGAAGAACGTCGGCACTGTGAATATATTTCAAGCCGCAGAGGACCTGGTATATGAACAGCTGGTAATGCAGGTCGGTAAGGGCTTGGCCCAGGTTAATGATTTGATGCATGTCACATTCCATCAATTCCTCGTAGAGGTAGACATCATTAAAGTCACCAGTGACTGGATTGGGCACAATGTCCAAATCATAGAGGCAAGTGATGTTCTTGTGGCCCCTGAAGAACTGTAAAAGCTTGATTTCTCTGAGAGCTCTTTTGCACAAGATTTTCTTGGAGAAAATATTGGTGATTTTCTTGATGGCCACGACATTGCCGTCAGAAAAACCCGAGCCGTCATCGTAACGGGCTGAGCAGACGATACCGTAAGCACCATGGCCCAATTCCTTGACGATTTTGAAGCGCTTGTCGATAACAAAGTCCTGGTTGTAAACCCTATTGACGGACATTTTGCTGTGATTCATGGTGGACAAGTGAGCTTTTTTGGGTTGCCGAACGGGCAGATGGAGATGGGCAGACAGCGGATAAGGTGAACAGAGGGTGAGCAGCAGTCACGGTACTGTTTTTTGGAGATGCTGCTGGGATAAGAAAGACGCCGGCAAGCAGAGATGGGCCGAGGGATTGGGGCGAGAAGTGTTGTGTGGAAAAGAATCTGATCGGAATTGAGAAAAATGAGTGATGTCACACCATTCGTTAGAGGCAGGGATGCTCGGTGCTGACGAGGGGAGCGCGGCAGAGGCGCAGAAGTGGCTAGCGAGGTTTCTGCAGTCTACACAATGTGGACCCAAAATACCAGTCACGTGGCCAGGACGATCACTGGGGTGTCGGGAAGTAGCACTGGCGGCCGGGCTGCGGGAGGGGATTGGGGAGATTCCTTTTTTGCAGCAGGAGCCAAGCGGGTCTGGGCAGAGGCCTTTTGAGGTAGCTCGGGGCGGGCGGCAGGAGGTCGGCGTGAGAGGGAACGTCAGGTATCGCAAAAGATCGGAGATGCTTATGCGCAGTGCCAAGCGTTGACAAGACTTCGCAATGGCGGCCAGGCGAGCGGATTGGGAGAAAAAGTAAAATGAAAAGCGGGTTTCTGTGGGGCAGAAATTTGCAAAGCGGTGCGGATTGATCCGGTGGACTTTATGGGGCCAACCGGCCACAAGTGTTTTTTGGGAATGTACTTATATGGATCCTGGGAAAACTTCGGCGGCTTTATTTTTAGACTCGACTTTCCCTGGTGTTAAAAATAGACGGTGTTCTGCGCATGGTGTGGCAGCAGCTGCCGCACTGACGCTTGGCGCTTTTTCCCACACCACACGGTGCCGCGTATACGATGCAATGTCTAATCAGCTAGGCTCTCCTCTGCAACGCTCCTTGTGGCTTGTTGGGTTTGCTTGAAGTTGCCGGCATATCTGCTGGGGTGCTGATAACCGGTGCAGTCCATGCTTTAGGACGATACGGCCCTGGGTTTGGGGCTGATTAGCCCACAGTGTGAGTGTCTAGGCACCCTCTGCTCACAAGACGAGGACCTCCGCATACTTAACAAAGACGGCGTAGATCTCTGCTTTTCGGGCGCAGTCAAGAGCCAAAGGAGGGTTCCAAGCACCGCGCCGTGCCGCTATAAGCGAGGCTTCCATAGACGCCCGCAAGATGCTGAGCGCTTGGGCAGAAAATTTTCGACCTGGAAAACTTGACGCATGTCCGCAGGCTTCTCGCTAAATTCCACCCGGCCTGGTATCAGACAGGACTCCGTCCTCACATATAACCGCATCAGCACAATGGGCTAATTGCCGCCTACAGAGTGCCGTGTCCATGGGGCTCTCTCGACCGCCGGCCACTATACCCCCCAAACCTGACAAAAGGACTGCCGCCACGTGCTCTGCTGCGGGAGATGGCCCCTTGCTTGTGGAAACTTCCCGTGTGCCTGTGCCGGAAGGCACTGCTGGAAGGCACTGCTGGAGCAGCGCTTGAAGAGCAGTGCCCAGTCTCCAGGATCAAGTTTTGCGGGGTGTTTTGCACTAGCGACGCATGCCTGTGGTGCTGAGGGCCCGATTGCTAGAGTCGCAGATTCAGTGCCCTGCAGCGGCACTCGCAGGCAATCTCGACAAATGCCCATGTTGGCCCGCAACTTGCAGAATTCCCCTGCAACGCTATTTTGCCCGCCCGCTCATCTGCTGAACACTTGTATCGTTGGAAACTGGCCCGTGACACGAGCACCAGTGTGGGCTGGCACGAGCCCCGCCTCGATGGACAGCGGCCCCGGTTCCGGGGCCTTTTTTGGTTTTTCCGGCCTGTTATCGCGCCGATTTTTTCACTGTCGTGCAAGCGACTATACCCAGTACTCTTTATACCGCCAGGCTGCCATGGCAAAAGACCAGATCGTTGACAATCGCCCAATCTCCCAGAAGGTGTCACTTGTCGGTGGCTTCGTTGCCGGCGGCATTGCTGCCTGCGGAGCTGTCACCTTCACCAACCCAATCGAACTCATCAAAACAAGAATGCAGTTGCAGGGCGAGCTTTCTGCCAAGGGCGAGGGCGTCAAGCTCTACCGGAATCCCTTCCAGGCTGCGGGCTTGATCTACAGAAACGAAGGTATCCGGGGCTTGCAGCAGGGTTTGTTGTGTGGATACATCTATCAGATGGGGTTGAACGGATGTAGAATCGGCCTCTACGAGCCCAGTCGCTACTACATCACCAAGGCCTTATTTCCCTCTCACTTCGACGAGGACATGTCCAAGATCCGCCAGAACCTATTGGTCAATGTTATGGCCGGTTTTGTCTCCGGGTCTGCGGGTGCCGTCATTGCCAACCCGTTCTTCCTCATCAAGACCCGGATGCAGTCGTACAATAAGTCGGCCGGTGCCGGTGGAGCCAACGTTGGTCAGCAGACCTACTACAGGGGCGTTTTCGATGGATTGAAAACCATTTATGCCACAGAGGGTGTCCGTGGTCTCTTCAGAGGAACCGACGCAGCCGTATTGAGGACTGGTGCCGGATCTGCTGCACAATTACCCGTGTACAACTTGACGAAAAACTATCTTTTGGACCACAAAATCTTGAAGGACGGCTCCATTGGCTTGCACTTTGCGTCGTCCGCAATGGCTGGTCTTGGTGTGTCCATCGTGATGAACCCATGGGATGTGGTCTTGACCAGATTGTACAACCAGAAGGGCAACTTGTACAAGGGACCGTTTGACTGCTTCGCCAAAACCATCAAGACTGAGGGCCCGACCGCACTCTACAAGGGCTTCTGGGCCCAGCTCTTCAGAATCGGTCCTCACTCCATCTTGACCTTGATGTTTATGGAGCAAGCCATGAAGGTTGTGTACATGGCCGAGACGAAGTTTTGAGGTGAGCGTGGGTGTTCGATAGCCATTGAAGACATCTTTCGCTGGCGACATTTATACCAGATATAATCAAAAGCTATATAGATATTTATAATTTGCAAGCCAATCAAGCAGAACCCGGAACCACGTGTCTGGCATTCGAATTCCTTCATTCGAATTCCTTGCGCATTCGTCGAGGCCTGTAACATTCACCACAACATTGCCTTGCATAAATCTGCAACATAGGCTGCAGCAAACACATTTGTTTTCGGATTTAGCTCGCTCTCCGGAACAACAGAATACCTTCGGAATGAACCTCCGCCTTTCAGATTCAGCGATAAACAGGGCCATGACCTGTGCGTCCTGCACCGCGGTAAAGCAGCGCTGGGGAACGTGGCTCGCCATTGTTGGTTTCCCGTTTCGGTGGGCTGCGGAGGCCAGCAGTGTATTTATGGATCTTCAGCCACATGGCATTTCTCGAATGTAACATCCACACATTCCTCAAGACCTTCCAGTTGTGGGCCACTATCTGTGTCGAAACAGCCCAATGGTAAGACAGTCCATTCTGCGCGCTAACTACACCAGTCGCCCACACTCAGGCCTCTACAACTAATGTTCGCGCGCCCCTCCTCGTCTACTCACCACTGCTCATCCCATGACTAGAATCCGGCCTGCCGCCAAACTAATGAACGCAGGTGCCGAGTGCTCGCTGCTTGGCGCTGCCTATGGTGACTGCGTGCTTCGCACGTATAACGACATGGCCAAAGGAGCCTGTCAGAAAGAATTTGCGGCGTTTAAGACATGTGTGCAAAGCAAACTCAAGAAGTAGAGTGCCTCGTGTGCTGGGGTCTATGGGTGTCTAACAGAGGCCCCCACGTGGCTATATCTACGATATCCAGTGACTGCCAACAACAGGTGGCTCCAGCAGCTGCATAGTGTGCCTTGTGAAGCAGCAGAATGCACCTGAAGTCCTCGCTTTGTACCAGCCTATTCGAGGCCACAAGCACGATGGGCCGTTTTCGGTGCTCTGTCTCGTCGCTGTCCGGGCTACCCCTTCCAGTCCTGGCTGTCCAGGCTGTCAAACATCCATCAGATCGATGCCTCTATAATATTTCTTCACCAGACGCAGGAACGCTCGATAGGGCTCGTGCAAAAGCAGCCATATCCAGATTATAGCCTAGTTGCCTCTTCGTCCCGTGGCCCAAATCATATAAACAATCGAGGTCTTTCCAAACGACAGTCTCCCGTAGTCTTCTCATGTAGGCTTTTTGCCAACCGCCGGCTCGAGGACCAAGTGCTCTGTCGTTGCCGGCGGTGTCTGTATGCAGGGCTGGCCTTCAGCGTTCCTCGGCTTGACTGTGGGGAAGCGTGCGTACCTGAGAGAGCTCTTCCGCCCCCTCAGACATCACCCTTTCCTTCTACTTCACACCTACTTCGGGCCTGCTTCGAACATGGTTCATATTTCTCGTCTTACCACATATACAAAAGATGATGTGCG
Organism: Metschnikowia hawaiiana; assembly: GCA_002893645.1. Lineage (NCBI taxonomy): Eukaryota > Fungi > Ascomycota > Pichiomycetes > Serinales > Metschnikowiaceae > Metschnikowia > Metschnikowia hawaiiana. The sequence continues at coordinate 1,993,927 of NXGY01000001.1, forward strand.
GAAGCTAGTGATGATTCTTAAGGAATTTGTCCTTGTGTATAAGGATAATAAAGTCCGAATCAACTACCAGAGCCGTCCTGTGGTGCTCTTCTTTGGAACGGTCATCAGCACCTTCGGAATCGGAACGTTTTTTGCATTGCGTTCGCTCGTCTACGCCTGGAACGACTTCCGGGAGAAGCGTAATCTCAACCGGCCCAATCTCATCAGACAGAGCTCGACCGTGTTGAGAAACGGCGCCCGTGAAATCTACGTTCCCAAGGGTAACAATCTGACCACACGCATCATTATCCCAAAGCCCAACAGAGACCGCTATGCTGCCGACAAGTACTTGTACAAGAACTTCTACATCCAGCAGAAGTTGCAGCTGCAGAAAGCCATATTGAACTCCAAGTTCCTCAACCAAATCAGCATCATTTGGAAAATCTTGATTCCTAAGTTCTACTCCAAAAACACGTACTTGCTCCTTTCTCAGTGTTTCTTTTTGATCTTGAGAACTTGGCTCTCTTTGATTATTGCAAAGCTCGATGGCCAGATCGTCAAGAACTTAATATCTGCGAACGGAAAGAAGTTTGTGAGAGACTTAATTTATTGGATCTTGATCGCATTCCCCGCTTCCTACACCAATGCAGCAATCAAGTATCTCACCAACAGGTTGTCTCTCAGCTTCAGAACAAACCTCACTCGATACATTCATGACATGTACCTAGACAAGGTCATGGCCTATTACAAGATCCTGTTCAACCTGTCAGATATTGAAAATATCGATCAGTATATCACAAATGATGTTGCCAAGTTTTGTGACTCCATTTGTGGCTTGTTTTCTAGTATGGGCAAGCCCTTCATTGATTTAGTTTTCTTCTCTGTGTACTTGAGAGATACCTTGGGAACCGGAGCCATCGTGGGTATTTTCGCCAATTACATGGTGACAGCCTTTGTTTTGAAAAGATTCACACCCTCTTTTGGTAAACTCTCTGCCAGAAGGACCCACTTAGAGGGTGCATACTATAACCAACACTTAAACCTTATCACAAACTCGGAGGAAGTTGGTTTTTACAAAGGCTCCCTCATCGAAAAGAGCAAGTTGGCCGAGACATTTAATTCGTTGATGAGTCATGTCTCAAGAGAAATCAATATCTCCTTATCTTATTCTGCGCTCGAAGACTATGTCTTAAAATATACTTGGTCTGCATGGGGCTACTTTTTTGCCGGGTTGCCCGTTTTCATTGAAGACTTGTGGCCTCTGTCCTCGGATGAATACGTTGACGAAGGCGAAACCCCTATTACACAAAAGTCAAAAGCTGGTCCTATTGACGAAAATCAAAACATGCGTCAATTTATCATCAACAAGAGATTGTTGTTGTCCTTGGCCGATGCGGGCTCCAGATTGATGTATTCGATCAAGGACATCTCTGAGCTCACTGGTTACACTGATAGAGTTTTTGAACTTCTTACCAACTTACACATGACTCACTCGCCAACGTATAGCTACAACTCTAAGTACGGTTCAGGTGATCTTCACGGAACCATACAGAAGAACTACGGTGCGGGCATTCGTTTTGAAAACATTCCAGTAATTATTCCTGGCACCGAGGGATCTGACGGAGAGAAGTTGATTGATAAATTGAACTTCCATCTTCTGGGAAACCAGAACTTGTTGATTCTTGGATCTAACGGCTGTGGAAAAACCTCCATTGGGCGTATAATCGCTGGATTGTGGCCCGTCTATTACGGACTTTTGTCCAAACCGAATGATGATGACATCTTCTACTTGCCTCAAAAAACCTACTTCACAAATGGAAACTTGAGAGATCAAATCATATACCCTTCATCTTACGATGACATGCTTGAAATGGGTTACAACGATGACCATTTATACCACATTTTAAGAGAAGTTAAGTTGGAGTACTTGTTGACGAGAGAGGGTAATTTTAATGTGAAGAAAGATTGGAAAGATGTCTTCAGTGGAGGAGAAAAGCAAAGAATGAGCATTGCCAGAATCTTGTTCAAGAATCCTAAGTTCGTCGTCTTAGATGAATCAACGAATGCTGTGAGCACTGATGTGGAAGACTACCTTTTCGAATTATTACAGAAAAAGAAAATTGCATTTATCACATTTTCTCACAGGCCTTTGCTCATGAAATATCACAACTACATTCTCGAGATTAAAGATAACAAAGAAGGTGACAACTGGGTATTTCACGACTTGACTTCAGAGGAGAATTTAAAATCCATCGACAATGAAATCAAGGACATCGAGTCCAAGTTGGCACAGGTGGAGAAGTGGGAGAGCAGAAAGCAGGATATCGAGAAATACCTTGATGGCCACTATGATGACATTGAGGAGCAAGGCGTTGATTTGGAGGAATCCATCACTTTCAATGTCTGATGTCAAAGCAAACCAGCCGACTGTATAATGTAATATAGTATCAACTCAGATTGCAACCGTAGCCATAATTTCGCGCGCAGCCTCGAGATACTGGTGGGAGACGAGACCCTCTGACATGAGCACGTGAGCCGCGCTTGGCCACCCCCTTTCATCTGACGAAGAAAAAAGCTTCCGGAAGCCATCATCGTTTTAGAACAACTTTTTGGTCACCTTTCTAACATGTCTGAACCTATCAGAAAACCTAGTGACATCTCCAAAGCCCCAACCCCTCAAAATACACCATCCAGTGTGGCCAACCTGTACCTCAAGCAGAAACCAAGCGTGGGCACCATCAGTGAAGAGGATGAGAACAACTTGAGCAAGCAATTGGCCAACAACCCTGCACTTTTATCTATGATTCAAGGCAAGTTGGGCAACTTGGTCGGCCAACAAAGTGGCTATGTTGAGCTGTTACCTAAGCAAGTGAAGAAGAGAGTCTTGGGTTTGAAGGCTGTTCAACAGCAACAAATGAAGATGGAAGCTGAATTCCAAAAGGAACTTTTGGAGTTGGAGAAGAAATACTTCAAGAAGTACGAACCTTTGTACGAGAAGAGAAGAGCCATTATCAGCGGAGACCAAGAGCCAACCGCAGAGGAAATCGAAGTCGGGGAGGAATTAGAAGCTGAAGAGAGAGGTGAGGAGGAAGAAGATGAGGAGGACGCCGAGGAGGAAGAAGACAATGAGGACATTGCTGGTATTCCAAACTTCTGGTTGACTTCCTTGGAGAACTTGAGTTCTGTCAGCGAGACCATCACTGAAAGAGACAGTGAGATCTTGCAATATTTGAAGGACATCCGTATGGAGTACTTGGACACTCCTGGCTTCGAGTTGATCTTTGAATTCAATGAAAACCCTTACTTCAGCAACCAACTATTGACCAAGACATACCACTACCAAGCCGAGTTGGGCTACTCTGGTGACTTTGTCTACGACCATGCCGATGGATGTGAGATTAACTGGAAATCCAAGGAACAAAACGTCACCATCAACATCGAAAGAAGAAAACAAAGAAACAAGAACACAAAGCAAACAAGAACCATTGAGAAGTTAACTCCAACCGAGTCTTTCTTCAACTTCTTCGACCCACCTAAGGCACCAAAGGTTGAGTCTGATGAGGAAGATGAAGAGGAAGAAGAAGATGACGAGGAGTTGGGCGACTTGGAGGAGAGATTGGAGTTAGACTACCAACTCGGTGAAGAGATTAAGGACAGATTGATCCCACGTGCCATTGACTGGTTCACCGGAGATGCTGTCGGGTTCGGCTACCCAGAGGACTTTGACGGGGAGGAAGATGAAGAGTTCGACAGCGAGGACGAGGAAGATGGAGATGACGATGAGATCAACGAAACAGGGCCAAAGGAAAACCCACCTGAGTGCAAGCAGCAATAATCGCGCTGAAGCAGCCAAACAACTCGCTTTAGCTTCTCCGTTTCTACAAAAAGCAATAGACTGAATTTAAAGACAGATCACAGCCTCTTTTGCATCGAACAAAAGCCATATGTACACTAGCCCTTTAAACCATGCACACTTTCCAGATCTTGATCGGCTTCGATGTATCATTACTATTTGGATTTTCGTGTATTTATCAAATTTGCCAGAGCCAAAATCACATGCATTATTATTATTGTGATCGCGAAGCCAGTGCCAAGCGAAAAATAGAAGCGTTCCAGTTCGCAGCCATCTTGGCACAAGCCGTCATAGAACTTCTGTAGAAGTCACTTCCCCGTGGAAGCAGTCAATTGAGTCTAAATATAAAACCATCTTCGAGCGAACTTTCAGTAACATCAAAAGAGCGAAACCCACAACCAGATTTGAGAAACTCCCGAATATCTGCGTCGGATGGAATGAATCCTCTTCCATTATTTGCGCTAACCCATGAGGAACCATGCGGACTTAGATTCTCGCTTCATCTTGGCCCTGCCTTGCAAGGAAAAATCAGGTTGCCTTCAGTATTTGTCTGAGAGTGTCATTTCATGCTCAGATGCCTAATCTTTCAATGCCCACACAGGCATGCCTCTCACTACCTCGAACTTCATTCCCGAATTCCATTTCGCATTCACTCCACTGCAGCATGGAAGTGAATACAAAGCCATTACAACAATCGCCTCATTCAAACTAATAAGCCGCACGGGCTTTGAACCCCTATTGTCATGGATACCGTTGGACGTACACCCGCAGCTTTCATGACACTGGCCCGATTAGTCGGGGCTGTTTACTATTTTCGGCCTAGGCTTTCAAAGGACCTCGGGCGTCCCGGGTGCATTAGGCGCTGTTCATAGTGAGCACCGCGGCGCAGGCGTGATGAATGGATCATGAACCACAGCAAAAGTCGTGGAATGGAATGCGGCATGAGATCTTGAGAATCTTTCTAAGCAGTTTTCCCTTGGGGGGCCTCGGTTTGACGCATGCACGGAATCCTGGGCCCCCGGGGCCATATGAGATCCTCTCCGCCATAGACAATTCAGGGGCAGCAGTGGTCCCAGGCGCTGCACAATGATCAGGGTTGTGCACACAGTCGCGAGCTATCTTCAATTTGCATGTGCAATTTGCGGCTTTCTAGGCAAATGCAAGCCTGAATTATGCGGCTAGCTGAGGCCTATATATCTGCCCTTTGCCCCTTCGTCTTCCGGTCACATCGCTTTTCAATCTAGTTTCAAATCTCAAACATGTCAAAAACATTTAGTTCCAAATCCTTGGACCACTTGGCCTCTTACAGTCTCGTGGGCTCCGCAAAATCCTACGCTTTATCATTCAAGTACGTGGCTGTGTTTTCCACTTACGCAATCGCCCTTACAAACTTCACCTACGACAACGTAGTGAGCAAGCTTCCAATTCTTCTCAATTCCATTAAATTTGCTGATGCCAAGTTTGACACTCTAGTGCTTGACAACATCGACGCTGTTCTCTCGAACCCCAAAGTCAAAAAGGCCGAGGCTGTGGTCCTCTCCTTACCGGACAAGGCTTCGGAGCAAGTCGCAAACTTAAAGGCAACTCAATCTCAGCTCAGTTCCGCCGTGCATGACAAGATTTCGGGCTACAAAAAATTAGGTGAAGACACCGTTTCCACTTACTTGAAGCCGGTAAATGAATATGCCTCCTCAACTGTCGATAAGGTTTTACCAAAAGCAAAGGGCGCTGTTGACAATGCTCAGGCCACTGCGGAAAATGCACAAGCTACTGCTACAAATGAGATTTCCAAGTCCATTGACATTGTCCACGACACCTACGAAAGATCCAAGGATATGCTCTCCACAAAGTCTAGTGAAATGTCTAGCGTTGTCATTGACACATACAACAAGGAATTCGAAGCCGCTCCAGAAAAAAACTATTACGCTAAAGTTGCTGCTGCTTCTGTCAACACAAGTGTTACTTTGTTAAAATCCGTCAACTCAGACTTCATCCAACCATTGAAGGAGTCTACTCAAAGCTACGTAAACGAGTCAATTCACAAGGCTGATCAGAAAGTTGACGAAACTGCCACCAAGGCTAAGGCCGTGGCCTCTGAAATGAACCAGAAGCTCAGCACTTCCACCAATGGAGTAATTCCTGTGGTTGAAGCATCTGCTTAGTGCAATTTTCACACAATCTTCGGCACTTAACACTCGCCAATTCCATTCTTTCTCAAACTTCGCTTCTTGAAAGCAAATATTACTATACGTCAACAGGTGTACTTATTTTTTTTTCCTTTTAATACATTATTTGTTACATACCTTTTTCAGAACTGCTAATTCGTCCTCGAATAATCTTTTACCCAAAACTGAGTTGATTTTGGAAGGACCTGTAGTGAACACTTTCGAGCCAATTTGATTGGCATAGTATTGTTTGAAGTTGACTCTCGAGTCTTTCAATTTCATGTCATCCAAGCGAGACAAAAATGCTTTCCAATAAATAAGCTTCTTGCTTGTCTCGGCCTCGTTAAACCATGTCAAGACACCGAGAGGAACTTGATGAGAGGCAATGAACTCATAACCAAAAATCAAGAGCACGTTGCACCAATTCTCGTATTTGGACTTGTTGATGTAAAGCCCGTAATCAAGTGTTTGCAAGCAGATTCTCTCAGTTTCTTTCAACTTGGCCAAGTTGAGGCTACAAGACTCAACCGTTTGCTCGCATCCGCAGATTTTTAACCACGTCTTAGCAGAATAGTTGTGATCTTGGTTGAACTTCGATGCCAAGATAAGCATGCCTAAGAACAACTTCTTGGGACATAAATCAATGGGCTTGTTGCTATTGACAATTTTGAAAAGATAATAGCAGCAGATTTGCAAAGACTGAGTACTTGTCTTCAGTCTTCTCATGATCTCATAAATGAAGAATCGAAATTTGGAATCTTCGAACTGATACTCCTTCGAGTAGCAGAGTCTGAGTAATCTCAATGCACAATTAATGAGAATACTGTTAAACTGAGGCTTCGTCAAGTGCTCGTTATAGTATTTCAGATTGTTTGGAGAATAATGGTCAGAAACTAGTGTTGGTGACTCACCACACGAAGGCGAGTTGTTACCCTTTGGGGAAACAGACTTCTCGGGTGTGAACATTCTGTAAGTAAATACTCAACGGACACGCAGAATAAATGGGCTGAGTATGTTTAAAATCGCTTTCTTCCTGTTTTGAGTCGGTAAACTCAATTAGAGGAAATCATTTTTGATTAAACAGGCACAGAAAACGAAAATAGTATGAAATTTGTGGAAATGTGATTTGAACCTTGTCAATGGATTCAAATTAAGCTGCCACTATTGAGGATATGTTAGCCAGCTAAGTAACTAAACAGTGGACTGTGAAAGATTTTGTAGATGCAAATAATTGAAAATAACGATGAATAAAATTGAAGATGAATAAAATGTAACCAGGCTAAACCGTAACCTTGACCAACCGAACCGAGATGTAAATAAAGTAAAAAAAATAAAAAACTTAGGTGAACCCAAAGGATCCGGAGCTGTATAAAAACGAAGCTGTTAGTTCGGAAATCTAATTAAACAGGGGAGGGATGCTTTAGGAAAGTGTGTAAAGTGTGGATGACTGTGGTGTTGGACCACTTAAAACTATGGCACGCGGCCGCCGACTTATATATTCCACGCAGTGTCGTGCGTCAGATATTACTCATTATCGAAAATGCACTGTTAGTCATGAATCATTCATGCAGATCACGTGCTCGGGCGAGCGCTTGACCGGCCGACATCATTCATTTCTCACTGCATGTAGGCAAATGAGTCAAGATAAGAAACTGGTCAAGGAGTTCCGCAGCGTGCACAGACTCAATTAATGACCATGGCATGGTATGACAGAGCGCCCGGTTTCGGCAGTTTCTGCGGATTCGATGACCGGAATTATGCACTAACGAGATCCAAAAAGTGCTCTTAGATGTAATCTTGTAATTTATTAATGCATCTCTATTTCAATATGGTGCGAAAGCTCAGGTCTATGATATCCTTCACTTCCTTGTAACTAACTATAATACAACAGTCTTCATCCCGTGATATGAGGAGAATCTTCTCGTCAACGCCCACATCTAGTTTGTTGAGGTTCACAAGAATGCGCGATAGGTCAACGACCGGTTTTCCGAACTCGTTGACCGTCTGGAATAAGTAGTCTCTAAACAGATTAATGATAAATGAGTTTCCTCCAATTTCACCCTCCAGCTCTGCTCGGTTCAGAAGGAAATTAATCTTTGACAAAAGACGAAACAATCTCCCGTTCTCCACTTCTGACAGTAGCTGACTCTCGTAATAGTCAGACAGATCTTGAATACCGTTCATGAGCTCAAGCAGCTGCTTAGAAAGGTGGCGTGCAAAGAAATCATTCAAGTCAAATGTCTCATCGGCCGTGGCAAGACATTCAAAGGCATTCAAAATCTCTTCACTTAGTTGCAAAGAGCTATATGACTGCAAATAAGTAATCAATGATTCCGTAGCTGCGCCTCTCATCCCGGATGGAAGAGTGATGCTAGCTAACTCAATCATCAATTTTCCTAAGCGTAGAACATCAGCTAATTGGAAGGCTTTCAACGACTCAATCAGCCCATCCTCCTCTGCCCTCTTCTCGAGAAGTTCATGGTCAAGGATGTCATCAGCGCAAACAGCTCCAATCCTCACTCTATTTTTGTTTGTTACTAGAACTTTGCTCAAAGAAATTGAGCTACCAGCGAATAAACCAGCGTCATGAATGGAAATTAGTGCACCTGTAAGCTGAACGAGAAAACTCCACAAAAGCTTCTCTGTCACAGCTTCTAATTTACCACCCAACTTCCTTGTAATATGTTGCTCTTGTAACGTGGCTGCCAATGGGTAGTAGTCATACACAAGGCACAATGTGGGATCACCATTTGTGTTGAACCCAACAGATGTGAATGCGTCATGGAGTCTCACCACATTGGGATTCTTAACCTTTTTCCACTTCTTAACAGTAGCAAATGGGGCCTCATTTGAAATTCTAAACTTTGAATTGTAATCGATCCTTCTCAACACATATGGAGAACCGTCAATGTTAGACATAACTTTATAAACACAGGAAGGCAACTGATATACGCCAGAGAGCTGGTCGAATGTGGAATCTATGGGGACCAAAGAGTGGTACACACCAACATGTTCGGGAAGAGACAGTTGAGGTAATGTTTGTAAGGTGGCTTCATTTTTCTTTGTGATGGTCTCGCGAACATCATTTGGGATGAACATAGCATTAATATTTGTCTCGTGTTGACTGAGAGGGGCTGACAATCTCGGAGGGGGTGCTGGTGCATAGAGGTGATAATTTAAGGGGTATGCCAGGACTGATTGACCAAACATGAAGTCTGAGGTCGAGTTAACCGGGTTAGCAGAGCTTGCTGAGGCTGATGATGCACCTGGCAAGTACGGGTTTTGCTGTTTAGGAGTTTGTGAAACAGGCTGCATGATTCTTGTGGGGCCTGAAATTGGGGTCGTGTTGAGAGGCGTTGCATTTGAAGCAAACTTCGATTGAAAAGTCTCGTTTGAAGCAGGAATCGAGGCTGGCATAGAGAAGGATTCATCATATGGACTGGATGGCTTGAAAGAAGGTGTGGATGCGTTAAATTTGCGTCCAGAAAATGGACCTTGTGCCATTGAATTAGTATCAGCATTATTAGCAAGAGAGCCCAGCCCACTTGGTGATTCCATACCAGATGGAACAAATACAGGAATCTCTTTCACTTTGGGTGAGAGAGCCGCAAATTTGTTAGTCATTCCAGACACTGAAGGTTGAAAAGATGGAGTTTTGGTATTGAACTTGCGCTTCGAGTCAAGAACACTGGCATTAGTTTTGATTGAAGGCATTGTGGGAATGGTGGAATTAGTGGAAGCATTAGAAAAGATTGTAGATGATTTTGGGAGTGTTGGCGATGCTTCGCTAGGCAATTCAAGATTGTTCTTGGTCAACTTGGGAGAAGCGTTGGTTGGTGTTTGTGTTTGTGCCTGTGTCAGGTTTTTATTGGGGTCCATTTTTGCTGATATGGGATGGGAAAACGCGCAGCCCTTATTCTCAAACTTGCAATATCCGTAGATAAGAACGTTCTTACAAGGGATTTCCTTGGCCGAGTCCGGATTTATATTCATCAGGTAAAGATTTTGCTGGTCGGAGTATTGGATAATCTAATATGGAGACACATCCAAGACCCATATTGAATGCGCGCGGTATTTGCACGACAACGCGCCCAGTGGGAGTGACATGGCACTGGAGCAACACGGCTAGTGTGAGTAAGCACAACTCGGCAAATGTTTGATGCAAAATATAACTGAGTTCTGTCCGTAGGCCTAGACCTCGTCTTTGACTCGCATATGTCATTGCATATACATTATTCTAGAAAACTCGCTTGTAATGTTCTCCAAGTGTAAGCCCCTTCACTATTATTCGAGAATAATGCTGGCATTCGCCCCTACGCGATCGCAGCTCATACTCTCAGTGGCCGCACTTCAGACTCATCATCTACCATTATGACACACACTCTTATCTTGACTGGTGGCTCTAGAGGTGCGTAAGGCCATGATCTTCTTGATCCATGAACATTGCTAACATCATCAGGAATTGGTGCCTCAATTGCCAAGATCTATCTTGAAAAATCCCCAGAACATAACCTCGTTCTCGTTGCCCGCTCAGCAGCTCCGCTTAAGGAATTACAAGAAAAGTATGGAAGCAGAGTTACAACTCTCGCCGCAGACCTTTCGGATCCTTCCACTGCTGATGAAGCGGTCCAATTGGCAATAAAGAATTATGGTCGCATTGATCTGATCATAGCAAACGCGGGAGTTTTGGACCCAGTGGCTTCGGTTGAGAAAGCCGACATCACTCAATGGAAGAAGCTTTATGACATAAATTTTTTCTCTGTTGTTCAATTGGTCCTGACAGCCTTGCCCTACCTAAAGGAGTCGAAAGGAAAGGTTGTCGCTGTCCTGTCGGGTGCCTCCAATTCAGCGTACAGTGGATGGAGTGCCTATGGATCTTCTAAGGCTGCTCTCAACCACTTCATCCAACACGTTGCGGTTGAGAATCCGGAGGTCGATGCCATTTCTTTTGCGCCTGGTGTTGTTGACACTTCCATGCAAGAGGATATCAGAAGTGTCTTCGGTAGTAACATGCCAGAGGCCACCCTCGAGAAGTTTATTAGCTTGCACAAGGAAGGAAAATTGTTACCCCCAGGTGTTCCTGCCTTATACTGCGTCAATCTCGTTTTGAATTCATGGCCGAAGGATTTGAGTGGCCAATATCTTCGTGTTGGTGACGAGAAATTGAAAGATTTTAGTACTTAGTTGCAAATAACGTGGTTTCTACAGTTTATGTAATAACGATCCCGTTGTGATTCGCCTGAGAATAAAATTTGAAAAAAAAATTTACCTCTTCCTTGTAGAATACAGTTCCCCAATCTTGTATTATTTGCGAGTTGCTGTAATTTATAAGGTTCATCTTCCCTCTTGGTACTGTATAACAACCTCGTATTGATAGTGTCGAACGCATACCTACTGTAAATTCTAAAATCAGCGCTACACATCTTCCATGCTTGTATGATATGTGAAAATTCGTTTTCGTGTGTGACTATGGGCTTCATGATTGGTCATTCGAATTCATAACTTGTGAAGAGCAAAATTCGAATTTTGACAGCTTTGATACTTTTCAATCAAGTTCCTTCTCCCTCTCATTTTTCCAAGATTATGCGTATCTTTACCATGATTTAAATCAAACGGAATACAAAATAACACCAAATTCTGTTCGTATCCACGCTTTCTTGAACCATATTTTTCATCATGCTTTCAAAAAACTTTATTTAAGAATATCTTCCCTAATAGTTACAGGGGCAAACATTTATGCCCTACTTGGTACTTACGGGAACGGTACTTAAGCAAGCGACTATGTGCCGTCCAAGAAACGATATTCTCGAATCTTTTTCTATTATTATTTTGATTATTCAACTGACAATGATAGCTAGAATTAATTTGACAAGAAGGGTTTTACCCGTTGTTAAAAGATTGCAATACGCACCAGCCAGATTTAATTCTACTGCCAGCAATCAAGGATCCCAAGCCCCAAAAAAAGGTAAAGGGTTGATTCTTGGCGCATTTGCCCTTTTGGCTGTCGGCTCCACTATTGGTGCCTCTTTGTACAACAAGAACCCACCTGTTTCTGCTGTCGAACCGAAGAAAGGGCCTGCTTTTTCCGATAAAGATGTCAAGGTCATTTTTGTCTTGGGTGGTCCGGGCTCAGGTAAAGGCACCCAATGTGGTAAGCTTGTCGCCGAGAAGGGCTTTGTTCACTTGTCCGCCGGTGACTTGTTGAGAGCAGAACAGACTAGAGAGGGTTCCAAGTACGGAGAATTGATTGCCCAATGTATCAAGGAAGGAACTATCGTTCCTCAAATCGTTACCATCGCTTTGCTTCAACAGGCGATTGAGGCGGAACACGCCAAGGGTAACACTAGATTCTTGGTCGACGGATTTCCTAGAAAAATGGACCAAGCCATCACTTTCGAGGAGCAAATTGTCAAATCCAATTTCACTCTTTTCTTCGAGTGTTCGGAAGCTGTGATGCTTAAGAGACTTCTAGAAAGAGGAAAAACCAGCGGCAGAACGGATGACAATGTCGAGAGTATAAAGAAGAGGTTCCGTACATTTGTCGACACTTCCATGCCTGTAGTTGATTATTTTGATGAACAGGGCAAAGTTGTCAAGCTCCAATGTGACCAGCCTGTTGATGCTGTGTACGCCAAGGTTAAGGACGCTTTGAACCAGCGTGGAATCAACTAGAAGAATTTATTATTGTAAATATCACCAACGAATTTAAAAGATATTAGGTGTGATGAAATACTCTAGCAATGCAAACTATCCATCCATCATACTTCGTTCTATATAAGTAACCAAGGCCTGCTGTTCCAGAATTCGTCGTCAATGATGTTGGTATGATGTTGTGTAATCTTCGACTTTCTTCTCATTTTCTCGAGCCTTTGTTTCTGTCTTGAGCTGAGCTCCCGTTCATCAACTGTGTCCCAGTTCTCGTATTCCCTCACTATGACGGTCCCTTTTTTGAAAATCTCTGGCTCATTGTTGTAATTAATCCCGCATCTCGAGAAGAGAATCTCATTCTTATCCTTCGATAGTGTCCCTTTGAGCTCGTTCTCAGCATCTTTAGCACTCAATCCACAAATATTGATAAGACTCCAGAAAGATGTGTTATAAAGATTGTTGATATGACAGTCGACTTGACGCCAGCTAAAGTAGTCTCTAACTGTATTGTGGTTAGGGTAAACGACAGCACGAGCATCGAATGTTGGGATTCTTTCCGGTTTAATTGGTTTTTCGGGGAATTCAGCGTTCCAGTGCAAAGTATAATTCACAGACATGTACGAAGCGAAGGTAGACACTAATTTCATTTCTCGACGCTCAAATAGTTCAGTGGACCTTCTAAGGAGAAACAGGTATTCATCTGAATCACCGTAAGACATGACTATATCAGGAAAGTTTTCCATCATGGTTTGGGCAGTTCTGTTCATAACGCTCAATGCCCGGAGATCATTTGGCTTTGCAAATTCATAGTAGTCGGAGAATTTGTGAAAGCCCTTGCCGTCAACGCGAATGAGAATATGCGTCTGGGGAAGTAAAAAGTTTTCCTTCTCGAATTGCTTGACGTATTCGAACCTAGAATTGGCCATCGTGATAACTAAGAAGTAGTAGCCTCAGCGCTTGTGGAGTGCGCAGGAGTCGCATCTGATGGCCGATGCCAGGAATAAGTCTTGAGTGGATCAGACGTCCGTTAGGCTCTACATTTCAGTCATAATTTGGCAAGTATATTTCGCTCATAAGGCTGAATATCAATTGAAACTTCGAAAATATGGCGAACCAGCCATCTCTCAACAAATCATGCTAAACTGTCTGGGCAACCAATAGCCTTGGTCTTCGCGGGATCCGGCGCGCACGTGATCTCATCACAAAAAATTATCAAAAATGCACCAAAAATTCGCTTCTCAATCTCAATCCTGACCCTATCCACTTCACCATGAGTGCTGACTTGAGGACACTTGAGCGTGAAGACCGTTTTAAAAACCCGCCCAAGGATAAGACGGCATTCCCGCTCCTTGTGGAAGCGGTTGCACCACATATCGGCTCATTCAACGCCTTAACTGACGGCCCAGATGGCGGTCTTTTGAATCTCGGTGTCAGGGATATTGGCACCAAGACCATTTTCGATTCTGGGGATGAAAACAGATTGGGAAACAAGTTGAAGATTAGAGTTGACTCTGTCCAGTTGGCCAAGCCATCTGTTCCACCAACCGACAAACTTTCTGTCAATAGAAGAACTTACCCCAGTGAGTGCAGAGAGAGAATGTCGTCATACCGTGCTAAGCTTATGCTTAAAGTTACATGGAGCGTCAATGACGGAGAGGAGGTCTCTGAGGTCCGTGACTGTGGTCAAGTACCAATTATGTTGAAGTCCAACAGATGTCACTTGGAGAAGTTGTCTCCAGATGAGTTGGTCAAACAGAGGGAGGAATCAGACGAGCTTGGAGGTTACTTCATCGTGAACGGTATCGAAAAGCTTATTCGTATGTTGATTGTTCAAAGAAGAAATCACCCAATGGCTTTGATCCGTCCTTCCTTCGGCAACAGAGGTGCCGCCTACTCTAAATTCGGTGTCCAGATTAGATGTGTCCGCCCTGACCAGACTTCTCAAACAAACGTTTTGCATTATCTTAAAGACGGTAACGTTACATTCAGATTTTCTTGGAGAAAGAACGAGTTCCTCGTTCCAGCTGTAATGATCTTGAAGGCTTTGGTTGAGACCAATGACCGTGAGATTTTCGACGGTATTGTTGGCTCTGATACTTCTAACTCTTTCTTGACTGATCGTTTGGAATTGCTTTTGCGTACCTACAAGCAGTACAATCTTTACTCCAGAAATGAGACTTTGGCCTACTTGGGTGACAAGTTCCGTATTGCTTTTGGTGCTACACCAGACGTTTCGGATATCGCCGTGGGTAAGGAAGTCTTGCAAAGAATTGTCCTCGTTCATTTACCTGACAATGCTGACAAGTTCCGTATGTTGTTATTCATGATCAGAAAATTGTACACCCTTGTCGCCGGAGACTGTGCCCCAGACAATCCAGATGCTACTCAACATCAAGAGGTTTTGTTGGGTGGTTTCTTGTATGGTATGATCATCAAAGAGAAGATTGATGAATACTTGCAAAACATGAAGTTGCAAATTACTTCGGACATAAACCGTGGAACAAGAGTCAACTTTTCTGACAGAAAATACATGTCCCGTGTTTTCATGAGAGTCAACGAGAACATAGGTCAGAAATTGCAGTACTTTTTATCGACAGGTAACTTGGTCTCGCAATCCGGTTTGGATTTGCAACAAGTCTCCGGTTATACTGTTGTGGCAGAAAAAATTAACTTCCATCGTTTTATTGCCCATTTTAGAATGGTTCACAGAGGTTCTTTCTTTGCTGAGTTGAAGACAACAACGGTCAGAAAATTGTTGCCTGAATCTTGGGGTTTCTTGTGTCCCGTGCACACCCCCGATGGTTCTCCTTGTGGTTTGTTGAACCATTTGTCCCACAAATGTCAAATTGCAACCGTTGCATCAGACGTCTCTCAGGTTCCTCAAGCCTTGGCAAGATTGGGTGTCTCGCCTGCTCACACCTTCGCAGCAGGTCCAGATTTATGCTGTGTTCAATTGGATGGTAAGATTGTCGGATGGACAACTCATGAACAAGGTAAGATCGTCGCCGACTCTTTGCGTGTCTGGAAGGTGCAAGGCGGCCACGGCTTGCCACTTGACTTGGAAATCGGTTATGTCCCACCATCTGCCAAGGGTCAATACCCTGGTTTGTACATCTTTGGTGGTCACTCTAGAATGATGAGACCAACCAAGTATTTGCCATTGAACAAAGAGGACATTGTGGGTCCTTTCGAGCAGGTTTACATGAATATTGCCGTTACACCTGCCGAAATCGAGAAAGGAAATCACACTCACGTGGAGTTCTCCCCAACTAACATTTTGTCCATTTTGGCCAACTTGACCCCTTTCTCTGACTTCAATCAGTCTCCAAGAAACATGTACCAGTGTCAAATGGGTAAGCAGACCATGGGTACCCCTGGTGTTGCTCTCGTACACAGATCTGATAACAAGCTTTATCGCTTGCAAAGTGGTCAAACCCCAATCGTTAAGGCCAACTTGTATGACGACTACGGAATGGATAACTTCCCTAACGGTACAAATGCTGTTGTCGCTGTTATATCATACACCGGTTACGATATGGATGACGCGATGATTATCAACAAGTCTGCAGATGAAAGAGGTTTCGGATACGGTACTGTTTACAAGGTCGAGAAGGTCGATCTTAGTATGAGCAGAAGAAGAGGTGATCCTATCACCCAACACTTTGGATTCGGTCCAGATGAATGGCCTGAATCTTGGAAGGACAAATTGGACGATGATGGACTTCCACTCATTGGTGTCAAGGTTGAAGAGGGTGACCCTATTGTTGCATTCTACGATGACACCTTGGGTAAAACTAAAGTCAAAACATACCACTCCAGTGAACCAGCTTATATCGAGGAAGTCAAACTCCTTGGAGATGACTCTGCAGACCAAGAAGGACAGCAACTAACGATCAAATACAGAGTTACCAGAGCTCCTTTGATTGGTGATAAATTTTCTTCCAGACACGGTCAAAAGGGTGTTTGCTCTCGTAAATGGCCAGCCATCGATATGCCATTTTCTGAGACAGGTATCCAACCTGATGTCATCATTAACCCTCATGCTTTCCCATCTCGTATGACAATCGGTATGTTCGTCGAATCTTTGGCAGGAAAGGCAGGTGCTCTTCACGGTATGGCTCATGACGCCACTCCATGGAAGTTTAGCGAAAGCGACACACCAGCCGACTACTTCGGAGAACAATTGAGAACCGCTGGTTACAACTACCATGGTAACGAGCCAATGTACTCGGGTGCCACTGGTGAAGAACTTAGAGCCGATATCTACATCGGTGTCGTTTACTATCAAAGATTGAGACATATGGTTAATGACAAGTTCCAGGTCAGATCTACTGGTCCTGTCAACTCATTGACTATGCAACCTGTCAAGGGTCGTAAGAGAAATGGTGGTATTCGTGTCGGAGAGATGGAAAGAGATGCATTGATTGGTCATGGTACTTCATACTTGCTTCAGGACAGATTGTTGAACTCTTCGGATTACGCCCAAACCCCAATATGTCGCTCCTGTGGATCGTTACTAAATACCCAGATGTCGGTGCCTCGTATTGGTTCTATGGCGACCGTAAGATGTCGTGCATGCTCTGAGAAGTTAGAGAGTTACATAAAGAAGGGCGTTTACGTCAATGACGCCGACATTTGGGAAGATGGACAAGGAGTCAAGTTTGTGGGAGGAGATAATACCACAAGCGTGGCAATTCCATTCGTTTTGAAATACTTGGACTCCGAGTTGGCTGCCATGGGTATCAAAATGCGTTACAATGTCAACCCAAATTAAATTGCATAAGCTCGCGCTTGCCGGGTGAGATTGCCCAACTGGCGCAGATTGATGAAATATTAGGTATGTATTTATACATATGTACAAATTTAGTTTAATTCATAACTTAGTGAAACGTGTGCTGTGGCCATGAGCTTCAAATTTTAATCCTTAATAATCTATCATGAACAGTGCCTGTACCATCGCAACTGAGTTCCTTGTGTGAGCCTACATTTCCAATTTCTAATAAATTATAATATTAAGTATGATGTGGGACAAAAATCAAAGAATTAACGATCTTAGTTCTTTTGCTTGGATCCCTTTGGAACTCTAGCCAACCAGTAGAAGAAGACTGTGAGCATCATGTTGATAGCGATGAAACAAAGGAAGATACCCCAGTTTCTCCATCTTTCGGAGTAAATCGCGTTGATACTAGCCAAGAAGGTATCCGTTGTAGAAAGTTGACAGAATTGACAGTCCTTCGTAGCACTTGGGTTAGTCAAGTAACCTCCTGCAGTTTGAATGTAAGACTTCATGTAAACGGCACAAGTGTCTCCACCAGTAGGTTGGAATGTCAACAATTCTCTGGTGGAACAAACAACCTTATTGTGGGCCAAACCTGTACTCAACATGGCTTGAATCAAATAGGTGAATGGGTTACAACGGTACATGAAAATCCAGAATCCTGGCAAGACATCAGGTCCGGCCAAAACACCACAGAAATTCAAACACATGATGAACAACAAATTAGCAACATTTGCGGCGTTCTCTGCCAACTCATTGAAGGATGCGACCAATTGACCAATGGTGGATGTGAAAACGAAAAATGAGTTGATTAACAACCACATGAAGACACCACGTCCGTGAACAGTGTTGGTAGGAATAGCATTATTGTACATTCCGAGTGGGTAGTACCAAGTAAAGAAGGCCAAGGTACCAATAGCACATTGGAAAGGAATTTCAACAGTGATTTGAGCAGTGATGAATGCGACCCAACTAAATGTTCTAGATGGAGATTCTCTCACCTCGTAGATCTCTCTTTGCTTGACGAAGTATGGCAACATTTGTTGAATCAATGTATTGAAAGGCATGTAGAACATGAAAACCGAAAACATTTGATTTTGCAAACCTTGAGAGGATGTACCTGCTTTGAAGAAAGAGAAACCATTGAACAAGGCAGAAGAACCGACCAAAAACAATTTGGAATAAATGTAACCAGGAGTTCTCCAGTATTGCTGGAAAGCTCTTTGAGTCACAAGAAGGTATTGGTAGAAATAGTTGGCAGCATACTTGTTTTCCTCATCCGAGCTGACTTCAGCGGGGATTTTCAGAAGTTCATTTTCCATGTAGTCCAATTCACTTTGCATGGCTTTGTATTCTTCAGAGCTTCTCCAAACTTCAAAGTAGTCTTGAGCAGCATGAGATCCTGGGGCAGCACCGACAACCTCCAACATCCATTCAGCTGGGTTGGCGTCAGGAGGACAAGGGTGAGCACCGTGGCTTTCAAAATAGTTAATCAAAGTCTGAGAGTTGTCACCCAAATCACCAAAGTAGGCGGTTTTACCACCTCTCTGCAAGAACAACAAACGGTCGAACTCCTTCATCAAAATGGCAGATGGCTGGTGAATAGTACACAAAATAGCTTGGCCATGATCAGCCAATTTTCTCATCAACTTACAAATAGACCAAGCAGTTTGAGAATCCAAACCAGAAGTTGGTTCATCCAAGAAAAGCAACAACTTAGGCTTAGCAACCAATTCAACTGCAATTGTCAATCTTTTACGTTGTTCAACGTTAAGACCTTCACCAGCAACACCAACCAAGGCATCAGCGTAAGCAGTCATGCTCAACAAATCAATAACATATTCAACATACTCATCCTTTTCAGCCTTGGAGACATCCTTAGGTTGTCTCAAGTGGGCAGAAAATCTCAATGCCTCACGCACGGTAGAGGTTGGCAAATGAATATCTTGCTGTTGGACGTAACCAATGGATCTTTGGAAACCAGAACTCAATGGCTTACCATCAACCATTCTAGTACCATCGGTAACAACACCAGTGGTAAGACGTTCGGACAAACAATTCAACAAAGTAGTTTTACCAGCACCGGAGGCACCCATAAGAGCGGTGACTTGTCCTGGCTTAACCCAACCGTCAATTTGATTCAAAATAACTCTGTCCTCTTTCTTGATCTTAACAGAGTAAGTCAAATTTCTCCAATGGAAGATCTTCGATTGTTGAACGTCAACAGAAACGCTTGAGCTTCCATTAGACTTTTCTCTAGAGCTTTCAATAACCTCCTTTGTATCAAGCTTCTCATTACCAAGATTGTTCTCAAGATCGTCTTGCGTAGCTTTGTTTTGCTCAATTTGCTTCTTAACCTTCTTCAATGAACCATGCAAATACAAGACAATTTCACCCTTTTGCATTGCACCCTTGTTAATTTCGGTCAAACCAATGTA
This sequence comes from Metschnikowia hawaiiana, assembly GCA_002893645.1. NCBI lineage: Eukaryota > Fungi > Ascomycota > Pichiomycetes > Serinales > Metschnikowiaceae > Metschnikowia > Metschnikowia hawaiiana. The sequence goes on from NXGY01000001.1 coordinate 2,013,787, forward strand.
AACACCTAAGAAAACGATGATATAGGCGATGACGATACCGATATTTCTCCACTTGTGATCGTTGTAGTATTCAAAAGCTTCAGCGAGATAATCAGTACCATTGACAATAGAATTTCCAGCCACTGAACCAACAACACTACAAATGTTGTTCACAGTTGCAGTTGTTGGATATCCAGGGCCAGCAGGTATGAATTGACTGCACTCGAATTCACGGTCATAAAACTCGTTAACCATCAAAGATTCGAAGACATACGAAACGGGATTGATATATTGAATCCAGCGAGACCAACCCAACATACTTGGAACTGGGATAACGAAACCAGTGAAGATAACCATCGCCATAAGAATGACAGTTGCTGGGGTCATGGCTCCGGCAAGAGAAGTGGAGACAGCACCCAAAGATCTGAAAATATGGGACATGCAAAGGGTACAAAGATTGCAAAACAACCAGTAGAAAAAGAATCTTCCCGGATTACGTCTGAAATTGACCATGAAATAGAATGCGAAGTTGAAAATAGTGGACATTGCAAGTTTTGTTGGCAATTCAGAAATGATGGACGCTAGAGCATCAGCAGATGGTCTGTACAATGCATATTTCTTATGTTTTTCAATAATTGGACGAGCCTCGAACAATGACATGATTTCCAATAACGAAGCAAAGGCATTAAACAAAACGGCAAAAAACATTGCTGCACCACGGTAGTAAAATTTACCGGTGGTCGAATTGAGATTGTAAAACACGGAGGATAAAATCAAACCCATGACACCCTGGCCAAAGATGGAGAAAATTGTAATGGATGGGTCACCTTTCACTCTTTTGAAGTTTCTGCCAATGAGTAGTCTGACTTGCATAGCGAAAGAAATTGTGAATGGGGAACGGTGAGAGACGTGGTCAGATTGTCTGGCGACATGAGACTCGTGATATTTCTGTCTCAACTCACCACCACCAACCTCAGACAAGTGAGCGTCGATCTTGGAGGTAAGTTCCTGGTATTGTGGAGAGTTTCTCCAGTATTCGGAGAATTCAACAGCAGTTCTTGGAACCTTGTTTTCGTACCCTGGGATAACAACTCTTTCGGCAGGGTTGGTCAACGAAGTCAAGTAATCAGCAGTTGTTTGACGTTGTGGACACTCGTATCCCATGTTCACGAAATATTCCTTAGCAACATCAGCCTTACCAAAGAAAATTTGGTAACCCTCGTAAAGAACGATGACATTATCGAACAAGTCATATGCATCTTGAGAACATTGGTAGATGGCAATTAATGGAGTAGCATCCAAAATGGCAGCGGATGTCTTCAAAGCACGAATAAATTCCAAAGCTGTAGCGGCATCCAAACCTCTGGTGGCGTTATCCCAACATTGAATGTTGGCACCGGATAAGGAGACCTCAGCAATGGAAACACGCTTTCTCTCACCTCCGGAGACACCACGAACAAAGTCATTTCCGACATTTGTGTTTCTTGTGTGAGACAAACCGTAAGTTGCCATGTAGACAGAGGCCATATGACGAGCGTGCTCTTCTCTAGAGATAGGACCTCTGTTCTGAGGGGTTCTCATCTTTGCGGCGAATTCAAGAGTGTCACCGACAGTCAAATGTGGAAAGTGAATATCAGTTTCGGCCGAGTAGACAACGTCACCACGGTAGTGCTTCTCGATTTCCTTTGGAGAAAGACCGTCGTAGGAAATTTGGGACTCTTCACCGATATGATAACCGTAGGTGTTACAAGCAATGGTCTTCAACAAGGTGGAACAACCGGAACCTGGACGACCAAGAACGACGGTAAGCTCACCTGGCTTGAAGTAACCATCCATAGTCTTCAAGATATCGAAGTAACGAGAAGAATTAGTCTTGGTGTTGTTGTTGATGATATCAGTGACCATCTTATAGAGACCGTTTGTGACGGTAGGTTGATAATCAGAGTCGGCAGCAACACCATAAGCTCTCAAGTTTCTGTAGGCGACACCCAACTTCGAAGGCTTGTAGTAGTCTGGGTCGGAATCCATCAACTTACGCATATTCTTCACCCAAAACTTGGCCTCGAAATTTTCACTTTCAGGGTTCAAGGCATCTGGGGCATCCTCGTATGGAGCGACACCAGGGACTTCAGACATGTGAGACAAGTACTTGAGCAAGTTGCTCGAGCCTTTAGTCTTGGCACTTGCATTGGACTGGTTTGTGTAGGTTCTGGCCAATTCTCTGATCTCCTCGTCATTTTGACCTCTGTATTCATTCAAAGATTCCTCCTCGTCAGGTTCAGTGTGGGTGTAGGTCTCCGGCACGGGTTCCGGACCTGTGTACTTCTCGCCGGCGTCTGTGAAACGGTCACCACCGAGAGTGGTAATACTGTCTTCACGATTGGGCATGATAGTTAGCGAAAGAGAAAAGAAGTAACGGCAGAGGGCCGGAGGTATTTAAGGGATATGGTGTGTGCGGGTCGGAATCGGATTTACTACACGTTCTTCGGTTCGGGTGCGGTTCCGAGAGGCGAAATTAATAACAAACAAAAGAAAATAGTTGGTATTCTCACGGAGATTTCTGTTTCAGGGTCTCATGTGAGGCTGACTTCGGAGAAATAGCAATCCGGATTTTCTGTCTTCAGCCGTGCCTTATAGAAGCTTTTCTGGGGGGCTACGATACTCTACGATTGAGATAGCTTCATACATTGGGCTTTCTTGGACCGTGGGGGATTGTAGGAAATTGCGGGGCCTATCCGACCCGATGGAAATAGCACCGCCCGATTCGGAAGACGCAAGAACAGACGGTGATGAGAGTGTGCGGCGAAGAACCAAAATAAGCTAAATCCGTTGCCGCACGAGGATTCTGCCGCATGCATTTTGTAATCAGGAATATTCTTTTCTCCGTTCTTGCTGAACGGTTATGAAGAATGATAATGCAGTAACCTCCAAGGGATTTTGATAAGGGGGGGTAAACCAAAAAAGTTTTTCTCCGATCCCCTCTATTTGCCACACTTTTCAAATTCACTCGTGAAGCGGAAAGAGGAATTTTTTCCTTTTTTTTTTTTTTTTTTTTTTTTCTTGTACTTTTTCCTGACCTTTCGGAATTTCTATTGTTTATCATTCCTGGGTCCTCAGTCGTGCACGTGATGGTGCAATCCGAGTGCATCTTATTAGAGTTCGGAACCGTTAATCCACGAGATTGTGTCTCATTGACACTCAGTGCCAGTGAATTTGATTTGGAGTTCAACATTGTGAAAAAAAAATTTTTCAAGTCTGCATTATGATGAAGCCTATACAAAGCAGTGACTGCAGAAATGTTACTGGGCTTTTATTGCAATTCACAGCCCGGTTCCTCAATCCTCGCTTTGAGCTCGTACAAAACGCTCACACTAGCAGGTATCTGATACGACACGAATATGATTCCGTAGTTCGAGATTGCTGTTGAACTTCTCATCAACTGGAATGCGCCAAGTGAGAGAGAATGGAGAATTAAATCATGTTTATACTCTTTCTACCTCGACTAGACAAACGCTGAGTGCATCCCGGGGTTGCAACTAGTAGAGCCATAGGTAATTTTGTCATCTACAATCCCTCCAACCTCGATACGGGTGTGCTGGTGTATAATCTCAATACCGAGCAACACACGATCTTGTATCGAAGTTCCTTGAAAGAGCCTTAGACCTGGTCGCCAATCTTCACATCAACAGTCACGTGACATACAACAACACTCGCGTCCTTTTGTAAAAGCGTGCACCCCCTCCAGATATTCCCAAAGGCCAATGTCTGTTGAGGCTTCTTCCGTTCTCTCCTTCGTTGAAGGCCTCCTTAACAGCTCCAAGAATACCCACCAATGCTCGAATTGGCGCGAGAGTGGCGAGACTGCTGCTTCCTCTTTCGTCAACGTGTCTCTGCCTGACGCGCTCTTCGTGTTAGTACACGGTGCCTCATTTACCATAACTCAACAATTGCAGCCTAGTGACACAATTTGCGATCTCTTGATAGTCTTGGTTAAACAGGAAGGGGTATTGACAAGTCGCTCGCCTTTAATCTGCCAGATCCAAGTTGTGAATATACCAATACTAGACGTTTCACATGAGCTGCTTGATGATGGCTCTACAGAGATGCTGCCCAAGGCAGATTCATACGAGCGCCTTCAGAACCTACTTTCCTTGGCAATATCTCCATATTTTGATTTCATATCCCAAGACAATTACCAGGAGGCTGCGAACCTGTCCTCGGTCTCTGTTGCAAGAAAGAGGTTTCATGAGCTCTTTCTTTCCTTGAGACAATTGAAACACCGCATTGTCGTCCCCGACTTGCTTCTGTCTGTCCCTCCGGAATTGTTGTCTATAATGAAGAATCCAGATAGTGTTACTACCGACATGTCGGCAGTGGATTCTACCTTTCTTAATGATTTGACCAGAGTCGTTAATCAATGGATTCAGCAAGTTCAGTCCGTGACCATCATATCGAGATCTACTGCTGCTGGAGAATCCATACAAGACGAAGTCCAGTTTTGGTCGCTGTTGGAATCAGCTCTAACGCAGCTAAGAGAGCAAACCCAACAACCCGAGGTCAAGAATGCCATCAACATTCTCAATGCTGCAAAGCGGTTTCAGGTGAGCCTTGCTTTTCAAAATAATCTCGGGATTTCAGAGAAGTTAGAGCAGACAAATTCCTACAATAACTTGCTAAAAGATTTGCCTATCTCTGACCTCAAGTATACCAAGGAAACCGCCTTGAATATCCCTCAGTTCGAAGATCTCGTGTCTGTGTTCTTCGCTCATCTAAGAAAATGGAAAAGTCTGCCATCATTTCCTTTGACTGACATGATAGAAATAGTCGAGGTTCTTCTTCACGAGTTTGCACAATACATCTGTCAAGTTCTCACTTCATCTATGCATAAAATCGACTCAAACGAAGAATTTGATCAGCTTTATCACACCGAGCTTCCTAATCTTTTTTCCTCCATTGATTCCGATGTCAAATTCATGGTCAACATCATCCGCGAGCTCATGAGGAAACGACAAGAAAAATTCATGGTTGTCAAGATTGAGCTGGAATTACTCACTCAGTTGAGAGAAAGAGTGGAGGAAATGAAGACGATAAAAAGCAAGCAAACTGAGATTCTATACGTCATGCATAAATTGAAAGAAAACCAGAAGTATATCGAGTCTATTCTTTTGGCATACAACAAGCACATTGTCCTATCTCAACCATTCGATTTTACGAAGCAAGGGATATCTGTCTGGAAAACCAATCAACAGTCTTATCTCGAAACTCATTCGAATTGCCTTGAGCTAGTTCGGTCATCGATTAATCACAAATTTGAAGCTTGTCAAGAATTCGTTGATTATTTTAACCTTTCCCGTCGTCTTCAAGGTCCACAAGATTCAAGGCCCTCTAGCTTTGTAAGCTCATTTGTTGACGAGAGGCACAAGCTCCGAATTTTAGACATTGCGTATTCAGATGTTCGGAGCTTGATCGATATCTTCTATGACTTGGCTGAAAGAGATTCCGAAAAAGCAAAGACAACTGCAGCACAAATAATCATTCATGAAGAAAGCCTCAAAGTCAAAATTTTGTTTTATTTGCAGAACCTTGAGAAGCTTTTGGGCGAGAATTGGCATAGATACTCCGTTGGCTCTAAAATTGAGGTTGAAACCACAGCACACTTTAGGAAGCTTGAAGCGGAAAATTACTTTTCTCAATGGTGTGAAGAAAAATTAGGAGAATTTAAAAAATCACAGGATGAAAAACATATTTTGGTCATTTCGAAACCTCAGGAAGATGATGATTACCGCTTACTTGTGAACTATGATACAAATTTGTTTCAAGTCTTGCATGAGACACAGAATCTCTTGGGCTTGGGGTTTAATATTCCAGCGAAGATAATGATGCAGATGGATAGAGTGTGTGCAATTAAGCCGATGGTTCAGGCTCTTGTTGAACATATTGATTTACTTTCGAGTCTTCGAACAGAAATGTCCCTTCAAACGTCGAATGGATCGAAATTTGGTTTCTTGATCGAAGATCGTGTGAATAACATTATGGCTAAGCTAGAGTCACTTTTGGAAATGAAGTGGTCCCAAATTACACTGGAGATCAAAATCAACAACATCGAAGATCCGTACATGAGCTCTCTCCAGCTTGAAAAGTCTCACATATCTTGCATCGAGGAATTTCAAAAACTTATTTATGACGCATACGTGCAGATGAATATGATAAACAAAATTCACTCTCGATTGACGCAAGAATTGTACCCCTCTTTGTCACAATGTTCGTACACTGATGATGCCATAAGCTCAGAAGTCGACATGATCAAACAGGAGATCATGCCAATTTTGCGATCCGATTTAAGTGACTTGCAAGGATTTGTGAGACTTATAAATGATGATGTCTCTCAAATTTTGTGTCAAAAAGCCTGTTTGGAGTTAGACATGCTTCAAGTTGCCTTAGGCAGTACACAAAAACGAAAGTTAGCTTTTGTCTCATCAGAGCTCAGATTGCCTGAATTAGAACACAAGCTTCTTTTAAGCGATGGAAAGTTCTCTGTTACTCCGAGCTTAGAATTTTCGAAAAAGGCTTTGATAGAATTTGTTGACGCAACTTTGAAGATAATCAATTGCCAGAATATGATCACCCTTGCAACAAACAGCTCTCAAATATGCTTTGATGACATGTCGGCTCTATCTTCCACTTTACAAGCCACATTGATGGCGATTGATATTCAACATGGCGATCTTTCAAAATATTTTGCGCTTTGGAGGGACACTCAGAAATACATGTCAGATTCTCTAAATTTGGATATCTATTTTGAATCAGATCTCACCATCCATAACCTACATTGCCTTTTGGAAGATTTGAACCAATTGCTATCCAAAAGAAAACTTTTTGGAGATCATGGTGGATATCACCGAATTGGAAATGTTCTGGTCACACTGGTGGAGATTCAGCCCAGAGTTCAAGCACTTTACGAGAAATGTCTGGCTCAAACATTTCAAAATTTAAGCCTTAAAATGGAGGGTGTTCACATTAAGGTGTCCAATGATATCATAGCTGCCCAACATTTGCTTGAGGAAGGAATCGTTCTAGAAGGGAGCCATGAACGCCTTTTGAAAGCTATAAGTGATGTGTATATCACACAATCTCGAGCTTCAGAATGGGCCGAGATTGTGAAATTACTCCATACCTGCCAAATCTTGCTTGTTCAACAAATGGTTACGTTACCCTCTGGTTGGATCTATGTCGAACAACTTGAAAGCCGACTTGCAAATCTCAATAGCGTTCTATTCCGAAGTTTGGAGAAAGTGTCTAATAACCTTGACATTTTGGTATTGGTCTACAATGCCGAACATGCCAAGCGTACTGAAGAGATTCTGTCCTTCTCATCTGAGTGGAAATCCAAAAAGCCCATTTCATCTTCCTTAGAACCGCCGGTTGCATTGGCAGCATTGGCACGCTACCAATCTCGAATCAAGCACTTGCAGGTTCAAGCAAAGTCGTTAATAAGCATCAATGATCACCTTAAAACATCCGCTGTTGATGTTGCTCCCTTGAGCTCTGTCCAAGAAGAATTAGATGAGCTTAAATTTGTATGGTCGTCTCTTCAAGAATTATGGACCTCTCTCGAATGCATAAAGAAACAAAATTGGCTTGAATGCAATCCAAGATCCTTGAAACAGAATCTTGAAAATCTTTTAGGAGAACTGAAGAAATGTCCCGCGTCGATACGCCAATACTCTGCATTCGAATCTTTGCAAAAACAAATCAGGGGGTCACTCAAGGAATTCGTTATCATCTTTGAGCTAAAAAGCGAATCTGTCAAAGAGAGGCATTTACAACGGATCATGGAAATAACAGGCATGTCATCAAAGAATGTGCCCAAATTATGCGTTGGAGATGTTCTTGGAATTAACTTTAATTTGTTCGATCACGCTATCAAAGAAGTCTTGAAGCATGCTCACGCTGAACTGCTCATTCAATCGAGTCTTGATGCGATTGAACTAGAATGGTCAACAATGGTCTTCGAGACATTCAGCTTTAAAGGAAAATGCAGATTGGTTAAAAATTGGGATGTCTTATATGATCAGTGTGAATCCAATTTGAGCACATTGAGCAGCATAGAAAGCTCAAATCTTCATGGTCATTTGGAAAGAGAGCGTCTCGAAATTGAGGGCAAGTTGCAAGATTTTAAAACTGTCTTGGATATATGGATCGAGGTTCAGAGACAATGGGTCTACCTCGACGGAATCTTCAGCCCTGACAGCCAAATTAAGTCATCTTTACCTTTGGAAGCTACTCGTTTTAATAACATCTCCCTAGAGTACATATCTCTCACGAAGAGAATCAGCAACTTTAAGCTAGCATTGGATATTCTTCTGATAAAGGATCTTCATGCTTCTATGAACAGGATATCGGATTCGATGACAAGGTCAGTGAAGGGTTTGACAGAGTACCTCGACAAGCAGCGACAGGAATTTGCGAGGTTCTTTTTCATTGGAAATGAAGATTTTCTTGAGCTACTTGGGAGTGGATCGAATGTCATAAACATCAACAAGCATATAAAGCTGATGTTTACCGCAATATCCTCCGTTAAGCTTGACGAAAGCTCATCCCGTATCATCGGATTTCAGAGTCCTCAAGGGGAAGAAGTTGATCTTATCACGCCAGTTTCCCTTATCAAGAATCGTAACTTGACTTCTTGGCTACAAGCATTCGAGCTTGAAATGAAACTCACAGTGGCAGAAAATATCTGCAATGCATTCGAGGAAGTGAGGAAGGTTGATTTGGCAGATTCTGCTAATTTCGAGAAGTGGATTAATGATCTTTTGGTAAAATTTCCTTCGCAAGCGTTGACTGTGGCATTTCAAGTACAATTTTCCAATCTATTACTTTCAGGATATGAAACGGGCGACTTCAGCGAGTATCTTGATTATTACACCAATTCCACCATGGCGATTACAAATCTTGCATTGGTATCTATGGATGGTCTATACTTACAAAAGGTCCGGGCACTCTTGGTTGATGTGCTCTATTACAAAGAGACCATGGAACTTATTTCGAACTCTAACAAAACTGAGCAAGGCCGTATCTTGAAAACTCAATTATTATATGAATGCAATGCAAGCCACCCTGACCCACTTGAAAGAATACTAATCTCACAAGGGCGCTCCAAGATCGGGTATGGATATGAATATCTAGGTGTTACAGAGAGATTGGCAATGACGCCCCTTGTGGCAGATTGCTTTCTCGCGATGACTCAAGCTTTAATTCAGAAACAGGGCGGGTCTCCCTTCGGTCCTGCTGGAACAGGTAAAACTGAATGCATAAAAGCTCTCGGTCAGAATTTTGGGCAAATGGTATTAGTTTTCTGCTGTGATGACACATTTGATTATCAGTCAATGGGGAGAATTTTACTAGGATTATGTCAAGTTGGATGCTGGGGTTGTTTTGACGAATTCAACAGACTAGAAACGAAGATTTTGAGTGCCTTGCTGTCGCAAGTGGAGTCAATTGAATTTGGACTTAGGGAATCTTCTCTTGTCGAGGTTTCTGGGAAAGAAATTAGGATTCACGATAAAACGGGAATTTTCATCACAATGAACCCTGGATATGAGGGTAGAAATGAGCTTCCAGAAAATTTGAAGAAGCATTTTAGAGGATTTTCCATGGTCAAGCCCGATACTTTAAAAATTTCTCAAGTCATCTTGGCATCTTATGGATTTGCTCATACAGCTGAGCTATCCAATATCCTCATTCCTTTCTTCTCCGAGCTTAAAAGTAGGGTGAAAGAGCAGGCCCACTACGATTTTGGTCTTAGAGCGTTGAAGGCGATTTTGAGGAGAGCAGGCTTCATGAAAAAAGATCCAAATCAAGAGCTTAAATCTGAGGGGACAAAGGCGCAAGAGATCGAGATCCTAGCCATTTGTTTGGAAGAGTCTATTTTGCCTAAGTTGGTCGAAACAGATTGCGCAATATTCAATTCATTGCTCTCCAAATACTTTGTTCTTGATGATATACCCATACAGAAACATGGGGCTTTCGAGCAATTGATTAAATCATTTGCTTTAAAGAAGGGATTGGAGACAACCCAAGAGCTACTCAAAAAATCGAGACAAATTCATCAGATTCAACAATCGCACCACGGCTTTATGTTGGTTGGTGATTCGGGAAGTGGTAAATCCACAACCCTTAATCTTGTTCTCGACACTCTTGGCGAAGTAGATGGCATTCGTTGTCAAAAGTTTGTCATTGATTGTAAAGTATTGTCAAAGAAGAGTTTATTCGGCTTCCTCAATCCTATCACTAGGGACTGGAATGATGGTTTGCTAACAAAAATTTTGAGAGACATTTCCTCCAATCTCAGAGGAGAAAAACAAAAAAGGACATGGATTGTTTTTGATGGTGATATCGATCCGGAATGGGCGGAAAATTTAAACAGTTTGTTAGATGATAACAAGATCTTGACATTACCCAACGGTGAAAGACTTGGGCTTCCCGATAATGTTCGAATTGTTTTTGAGGTGACGAGTCTTCAACATGCAACACCAGCGACGGTTAGTAGATGTGGTATGGTCTGGTTTGACAGCTCTGCGATTACTTGTGGGGCAATTTGGCGTCACCAATTGCACTCCTTGGAAGCCAATATAAAGCAAGAAAATGAGAAACTGGAGATAGGTCAGAATGATTTATGGCCAAAAGTTGCTTCATTGGTTTTACAATTTGAGCTGGATGTTTTAATCGATCATATCGGAGAATTCGCAACCAATATCTATCATATCATGGACTACAATCATCGGTTTTCAATTCGTTCGGTGTTCACCTTCTTCCATATTTATTTTTCGAAGCTTCAACCTAACAATTTTGATTATTCAGATGGCTTAAATTTATTCGTTCAAAAAGCTTTGTTTTTATCCATCATTCGTGCTTTTGCTGGAGACAGTGATTTGGATGGTAAAGAAAAGCTTAAGAATTATTTGGCTTCATTGGACTATTTCGCGCAATTAAAATTGCCAGATAACATTTCTGATTGTGATATCTCGATTGCAGATTTTCTGTGGATATCCTGGACTGAGCGAGTGGAACAAGTCGAGCTTGAACCTCACCAAATCTTGGATCCTGGAATTATTGTGCCCACAGTTGACACTGTGATCCATGAAACTCTCATCCATGATATCATTAATAAGCATTGTCCCTTAATTTTGTGTGGTCCACCCGGCTCGGGTAAAACCATGACCTTGCTCAAAGCATTGAGAAATTCACCCTCACTTGAAGCAATTCCTTTAAACTTTTCTAAAGATACTACCCCACAATCACTTCTCGCAACATTAGAGCAGCACTGCGAATATAAGCAATCAAGTTCAGGGACTATTCTTACTCCCAAGATCAATGGAAAATGGGCCGTCGTGTTTTGTGATGAAATCAATTTGCCTTCAGTTGATAAGTATGGCGCGCAGAGAGTCATTTCTTTCATGAGACAATTGATTGAAAGCGGGGGATTTTGGAGGCCGAGTGACTTAAGCTGGGTATCACTTCAAAATATTCAATTTGTTGGAGCATGTAACGATCCTAATGATCCGGGCAGAAATAAATTGGCAGACAGATTTTTAAGGCATTCAATTATCGTATTAGTCGATTACCCAGGCCAAGAAGCCATGAAGACCATCTACCAAACATTCAATTCTGCCATTTTGAAATGTGCGCCAGACCTCCGTTCATTCTCCGACTGTTTTTCAAATGCCATGATCGAAGTCTATGATCAGACCAGAGCACGGCTCAATAGTGCGAAAAGAATTCATTACGTTTATTCGCCTAGAGAACTCTCGAGGTGGTGCCGTGGTATGCTCAAAACCCTTTTATCGGTTGATTATAATGATATGACCGATTTAGTACGTTTATGGTACCACGAGGGTTTGAGATTGTTTTATGATAGACTTGTTGACAGCAATGATAGGAATTGGTGCAAAAATTTATTCAAGACTGTCATAGCGCAAGAATTTCCAAACATAAATTTGGAGCTTTCTACAAAGGAGCCAATTTTATTTTCTACGTGGCTTTCTGGGCAATACGAATCAGTTGACGATAAAATTTTGAGAAAATTCGTCAAAGAGCGCTTGAGAGTCTTCAGCGAAGAGGAATCTGAAGTGGATTTGGTCCTTTTTGGTGACATGCTTGATCATGCTTTGAGAATTGACAGAGTCTTGCGCCAACATCAAGGCCACATGATTTTGGTGGGCCCAAACACAAGTGGAAAAACTACACTCACTAAATTTGTTTCTTGGATGAATGGGCTCTCCTTCATTCAACTTAGAGTCCGCTCATCATTTACAGTTGCTGATTTTGAAGAAAAATTGAGGGATATCTTAATCCGATGCGCCAAAGGGGAACAAATTTGTTTCATGATTGATGAGTCCAGTATTGTGGATACTGCATTTATAGAGAGAATGAATTCTCTTCTTGCAAATTCTGAGATTCCAGGACTTTTCGAAGGGGAAAACTCAGAGCAGCTCAGCAAGTTGTGTGCATCGGAGGCAGCTTCTCAGGGATTTATTTTGGACACCGATGAAGAAATAAATGAGTGGTTCACAAAGCAGATCTCAGAAAATTTGCATGTGGTATTTACGATGTCTAAATTGGAGAACAAGAACAATCCTAAGATAAACACGTCACCAGCTTTGTTCAACAGATGTGTTCTCAGTTGGATGGGTGATTGGGAGCAGGATTCTTTACAAGCTGTTTCGGAATCGTTTGTTTGCGATCTACCAATTGATCAGTCAACTTATGCTGTTCCGCCTGATCTAATTCCGTTCTCAGCACCAACAGTGACGAACCTCAGAGAAGCCATGATTGACATTTTTATCTGGATTCATACCTATACATTGAGCGGAAAAATTGAAACATATCCAAAACAATTTCTTACTATGAACAGTTTATTTGTGAAAATTTACATGAAATGCTATACTGAGCTAGAGGAGAACCAGAGGTATACATCAATGGGCCTTGACAAATTGAAAGAAACAATGTATGAGGTAAGCGAAATGAAAAAAGTTTTATCTGAGAAGAAAAAGTATCTTGAGGGGAAGGATGATGAGGCAAAGCAAATGCTCAACAAGATGATTTTTGAGCAGAATGAAGCCGAGCGAAAGAGAGAATTTTCTGTTGCCACTCAATCCGAACTCGAAAAGCAAGAAGTCGAAATTTCCTCAAGACGATCTTGCGCTATGCAAGAACTTGAGTTAGCTGAACCCGCTGTGATAGAGGCTCAAAGAGGAGTCCAAAATATCAAAAAACAACATCTCACTGAAATGAGAAGTATGTCAAACCCCCCATCTTCAATCAAAATTGCCATGGAATCTGTCTGTGTGCTTTTAGGATACCAAGTCACTTCATGGAGGGATGTACAATTGATTGTGAGAAAGGATGACTTCATCTTCAGTATCGTATCATTCGACAGTGAAACACATTTGTCATCAGAGAGAAGAAAATATATGGAGGAAACTTATCTCACAAGACCTGACTACAATTATGAGACTATTAATCGTGCAAGTAAAGCATGTGGTCCGCTTTTCTTATGGGTCACTGCACAATTGAAATATTCTTCGATTTTGGAGAATATCGGTCCACTAAGAGCTGAGGTTGCCCAATTGGAAGCCTCTGCAACGAAGTCAAGGGCCAACCTCATAGCAATCGGCGAAATGATCGAAGAGTTGGCCCAAAGCATCGAGGTCTACAAAAATAAATATAGTGAGCTTATTCGGGATGCAGAGAGAATCAAGGCTGAAATGCTTCAAATAGAGGAAAAAGTGAACAGGAGTTTAAAATTGGTTGATAATTTAACTAAAGAGAGACAAAGATGGCAAGCGAGTATCAAGAGTTTCCAGAGTGGGAAAGACAAATTAGTGGGAAACTCCATACTTGCGTCAGCTTTCGCAATATATTGTGGTGATTTGAGTCAAGGTATAAGAAGCAAAGTTGTTAGTGCCTGGAAAGAGAGATTGAATGTTTTTGGAATAGAGTATGAGCCCTCATTGGCTTTCACTTCATTATTGAGTAATTCCGATGAGAATGTGCTGTGGATGGAGTCTGGATTAATGAGAGATGATCTCTTCTTCGACAATTTCTCGGTATTCAAGTGGGCTGAAATTAATTTCATCATTGACCCATCTGGTGAAGTCGCCAATGTTTTGAAGAAATCTTTACTCCCAAAAAAGTTGACACTGACAAGTTTCTTGAGCGATCAATTCGTTAAAGTTATAGAAGATGCTTTGAGGTTCGGAGGTACTGTGTTGGTCCAAAATGCTGAACATTATGACCCTATACTAGATTCTATCATCAAGGGTGAGACTTATCGAACAGGGGGAAGAAAGTCCATCCATTTCAATGGTAAATCGCTCGTTCTTCTGGGTGAATTCAAATTAATCTTGTTGACGAAAAACGGAAATCTTGAAATTGCACCATTTTTGAGATCTCGAACTAACGTTATGAATTTTTCGATTACGAGAAGTAATATCGAGAATCAAGTATTGGATCTTTCTTTAAAGATTGCAAAACCTGATCTTTACGAGAAAAAACACGAGATTCTTGCTTTACAAAGTATCTACCATGTGCGCTTACTCAAGCTCAGAAAAGACTTGCTTTTGAATTTGAGTAACGTCAAGGGAACCATTTTGGAAAGCGACGATGCGATTGAATCTTTGGAGACTATCGAGTCAGAATTTTCCGATATCGACGCAAAAATATCCGATAGTGCTCAAGTGATGGATTCCGTTGATCAGTTCAGATCTCAATTTTCAATTCTCGCTTCACACCTGAAAAACATTTTCGAAATAATGGTGAAATTTTCTAAAAAGAACGTCTTTTACAACTTTTCACTCCTTCGTTTTATGACTTTGATCAAACGCTTGTTGCTCAGAAATATAAATGAACTCAATTTGGATCAGCTTGTCGTTTCAATTTACCATGCGATTCATGGTACTTATGCGCCATCTTTGAGGACCATGGATAAGAAGGTGTTTCAGCTAAGCTTGGTTTCATCTTTCCACAGTGTATATCATGGAGACAAGTTTAACTCAAAAATGAGTGAAATTTTGGTGAATGTTTCTGAGGAAAGATTACTCAATGAAAGTATAATGTTCGAAGATGATGAATTGTTGACAATTCTACAATGCTTCACAAACATTTCTGGTGAAGTGGGGTCACATTCGATCTCGGACGCTGTTGACACATTTATCAAGACATTCTTGACATCAGGTTCAACTTATGAGTTCGAAGAGTGGGCACAGCTTGATAAATCCCCTATCCTCTTTTCTTTATCCAATCACTATGATATATCGTACAAAGTATTGCAAAGCGCCAAATTGGCGCAGGTCCAAGTACGAGAAATATCTATGGGTACGAAGGAAGGAATAAGACAAGCCGACAAGTTATTAGATCATGCGATTTTGAGCGGGGAGTGGATTTTGATTGAAAACATTCAAATGTCTAGACATTGGCTCACTCAATTGGAAGCAAAGCTTGAAACTAGCACTCCGCACGAGAACTTCCGTCTCTTCCTCACATGCTCCTTGGATTCCTCTGGCATCCCGAGCGGATTAGTGAATATGTCGAGAGTGCTTACAATCGAATCGCAGCCGCCTTGGAAAAGTACGTTGTTGGAAACTTTTGAAATGGTGACCTCCGATAAGTCTACAATATTGGAGTTGCACCTATTCTTTTTGTTATCTTGGTTCCATACGACTATTCAGGAGAGACTCAAGTACCCGGCGTTTGGATTCGAGCTTCACTATGATATCAATGAGTCAGATGTTGCTACGACAGCGTTCATTTTGAATAAGATAGTTGCTGGCCTCAAAGCAAACCTGGATGCAGAGTCTGATGTTCCTTGGTCGGAGATTGTTTTCCTCCTCGGAAATATCATATACGGTGGAAAAATGGCAGTCAAAGAAGATGCAGCATATTGCACAGCACTAGCAATGAAACTATTTACGCCAGACTCATTTAGTGAAAACTTTAATCTTGTTGACAACGTGGTCGCAAAAGAGCGCGATGTGAGAATGGACATGCCCGATGCAGCATCAAGAGGAGAATACATCGCTTGGATAAATAATCTCCAAGATACGCGCAGCATGGTCTGGGCAGGACTTACTGAAGAGCTGTTGGACGCTATGAAGCGAAATGAGGCTATGCTTACTGCTGGGGAGACCATGACAATTGTCGAGCAAGTGATACACTCCAGGGAGTAATATATGTAACTTTTCTAATCAATCAAACTACAGATGATAACCGAAGAAAAGCATAGATGTATGAATATAGTAAATGGGAATTGATGATTACAGCCGTAGTGAAATGTAGTAGATATCAAGTTTATCTACAAAAACGTGGCACGATACAGAATGAAATATTTGATTTACGCGAAGATCATTAATGCTTCTTATTAAGAGTTATACAAAGAGTACACGCATTTACTCGTCATCCTCTTCCAAGGTTTGAGCAGCGATACGGTCCAAATCTCTTTGACCGTTTTCAGAGATTCTTCTACCACCCTTTGGAGCGATCTCAAGAACACCAATCTTCTCCAAAGCTTGGACAACTCTTCTGTTGATGGAACCAGAAGCGTCAGCGTGTCTGTGTGGTCTGAAACCTCTGTTGATGGCACCACCGTACAACTTGTTCAACTTACCGACACCAACTTGCTTTCTCAAGTAAACGTGTCTGGCAGCAGAAGCAGCTCTCTTGTAGAACCAAGTCTCGGATTCTTGTGGAGGCAATTCGTTACCGGCGGAGGTCTTAACGAGCTCAACGTAACCTGGAACTTCCAACTTACCTTGACGCTGCAAGAATTGAGCGTAGGCGTTGATGAAGTCTTGAGCTGGAACGTCTCTGGTTTGTTAGTATAATGTTATTGAAGGGATTTGAACGATATCTAGCGGTCACCAGGAAAGCAGGGAAGAGTCTTCTAGCTTCCGATTCATGGCTGCCTTTCAGCGGAAGGATCTGGCATCTGTTTGTGCTTGTACTTCGTGAAAAGTATAAGAAATTCTCAAGATGAGAAATTTTCACCGGCCCCCTGGAAGGGTATCAGGACATGGAAGATTAACAGCAAACACAAATTGATATATAGGAAGCTGCTAGCTGGAGATTACGACCAAGAGTAACTGGACATCGTGGAGTGGTTTGTTTGGACATACCTAACGGAAACACCTGGCATCTTGTCTGTAGTTGATATGGAGAGGTGAGACTAGAATCAAAATTTTCTTTCCAAATTCTGGTGAGCGTGAGAATTTTCCGGCCCTGCATGAAGTCAGTGCGACAATCGCAGTCCCAGTGGTCATGTGATGTGTCTGGGTGCAGCGCGCACTCGCCAACCAGTGCGAAAAGCGCCCCAGGCGAGCTTCTAGTAGGTCCGTACACCACATCCTGGCCCTCTGGCCTAGCTGACTGGCCTCGTCAGGACCCGACCCCGACACACAAGATCGGGGCCGGTTGCTTCAGTCCCAGAGCTTCAGCCGAGGTTTCTCCGGCGTACAGTAGTATTCGAGGTCCCGGAGCGATGCCTCTGTGTCCCAAAACGTGCCCAAGGCATCCTTGGCTCCCACAGCCGCCACAGGCAAGCCAAGCGACCCGTCGGTGACCTCGTAGCACTCTCGCTTGCGGTAGCGGGGCGACGTGAATGAGTAGGTATCGCAAAGGGAGACCTGCACTAGCTTTCTGTGGAGCAGTACGGCTGCGCGACGGCCTTCGGTGTGTCTGGCCAGCAGCCACTGCAGCTGCAAATGCTCCAAATGGGCCCGCACCTCGCGCTCGTCCGGCTCCAGCCACGCCTTTTCGATAAACACTCGGGTCACGCCGGCGTAGCTGCCATGAGGCAGGCAGTACTTTGCCAAGTGGTCAAGCAACGTGCACATCACTCCCAAGGCCAAAATTTGCAGGTCCGGCAGCACTGCGCCGTAGATAAAGTGCACCTCCGACGGCTGGAGCGCCTGCATCACCTGCACCACTTTGACCCTGGCATCGAACATGAACCTGGAGAAGCAGATGGAACGGTCCACAAGAATAAGCTCGCGTGGCTGCTGGTTTCTGCTGGTGGTTTCATGGGGAGGGCGGGCTGCCGAGAACCCCAAGTGCCCTAAAAGACTGATATCCACCGTGAAACTGGTCAAGTGCTCGCACACGTAGAGAAGCTTAACGAGCTCGTCGCCGGCACAGACACCGGGCGCCATTGGGGTCCAGTTCTTGGCTCCCGTCCGCCATGGCTTCTGCTGGTAATGGCGAAGCGATATTTTTTGCAAATTGCCCCCACCAGCCATGGCCGACATAAGCGCTGCAAACTCCACATAGCTGAGCACTAGTGCATCGGAGACAAACACGTGCACCTCCACAAGACTGTTCGTTTCGAGAATCCGCAGGAGCCGACTCAAATCCGTCGCATTTTGGATATCCATTAGGAGGTCTAGCCGCTTGCACGTCGCTGCTAGCCGCATCATGGCCTCGCAGGACAAGAGCGTCTCGCAACTGACCGATAGAGAGTCAAGCCGAGCGGGAAGCCATGGTCGCAGGCCGGTGGCTTGCACTTCCCACGCAGACTCCAGCAATGGTTCTCCAAACACCCTCAAGTGCTTCAACTGCCCGAGCATCCGTAATTCGCCGAAGAGGAGCGACTCGTTGCCTACCTCCACGCATGTAGGCATGGCCGCTAGGGAGTAAGCCTCTGAGCGATGGGCACCAACGGCCGCTAGAAACGTGTTTCGGTACATTTGGCTATCGCTCCATAGTGCCATGGCTCGCGGCGTCCGCAACACCACGTCCATTTCGCTGAGGCGGACGAGGCTGATGGCCTCAAAGACAAGATCCCCGCATAGTTTGCGGAGGTCCCAGCAGGTCAGACTCAAGCTCAAGAGCGAGGCAAATGATGGAGACAGCCGCTTAGCGAGCGACACGACACGCGGGCCCGTCTTTTGCAGACGGCAGGGAACTAGATACCAGAGGATAAGCGCTAGGATTTCCCGTGGCAATAGCACTAGCAGCATGGGGTCCCGAGAGCCTTTAGTTGCATGGCGCATTACCAGGTGCTGCGCAGGCGCTTCCCATGTGCAGCGTCACATCTCAGCGCGCTAGCTACAAATTACACTAGAGGTAAAAGCCGGACTATATATTCGGATATTACAAGTATGAAATGAGAAGAATCGTAAATTAATGCGTGGGGAACAATTTCTAATTGCTTAGACCTTGAAACCTCTGGAGTTTCTTCTACCTCTGGCTCTCTCGAACTTTCTACCCTTAGAGATGACCTTTGGAGCCTTACCCTTGTGAGGACCGAAACCGAAGTGTCTGACAGCCTCTCTGGCGTTTCTTGGGCCTCTGAGGATAAGGGTGTTTTGACCCTTTGGAGCTCTCAAAGCCAATTGGTCCAAGGTGATGGCCTCACCACCAGCCTTGACAATTCTGGCTCTGGCACCGGCGGTGAATCTCAAAGCAGCGACGGTGGTCTTTGGGGTCTCGAGCAATCTGACGTCGTCAGTGACGGTACCGACAACAACAATGGTCTTGTCAGCAGCACCCTTTTGCTTCAAGGCGTTGTTGATTCTAGAGATGGACACTGGAGGTCTGTTGATCTTGGACAAGAACAAAGACTTCAAGATGACCTTGTTGAAAGAAGCGTCAGTACGACCTAAGGTTGTTAGTATAAATTCATTTTCTGCTCAATAGATCGCGCAATATATGCACTCGCAGAAACAATGCAGCAGTGATGCTGTTTGCGTGTCCAAGTCACCGAACCACCGGCCGACGTCAAACACGCTTACAGCGCCACCATCATGCTGCTGGCTTTGGTGGATCTAGGAAGCCATGTCAGGACAAGCTTGACACCATGGCCCTTGTAACAGGTCCCTGAAAAGCAAGGCTTTCGTTCAGGCTGTCTGTAAGTAACGCCAATCTGCACATATCTCCATGTGCTGGCGTGTTCAAGTAGAACAATCAACCCCAGACACCTGGACCGTGGGAACAGTTAGAAGGGATATGATGGCAGGTGCCTGAAAAGCACCAGTGTCGCCATGCTTGCCGCTTGATGAAGCGGCTGTTTCTTGTTAAGTTTTGAGTTTTCATTGCTGATCACATCAAGCGTAAAGGGGTCTAATTAAACTTCGATATACATACGAGCCAAGTAAGTGTACAACTTAACCAAGACATCCAAGTAGACGTTGTCAGACTTTGGAGCGGTTCTGTGAGAGACTCTCTTGTGTTGCTTTCTGGTGTGATCTTTACCCATGGTGACTAGTGAGGAGAAGTTGGTGGAAGAAGAATTTTTCGTCTGCGATTTTTTCTCAAGACCCACATCGAGCGCATGCGCGCAGCCTCTTTTTTTTTGAGAGGTTCCTGTACAAACGACCACGTGCGCCACGGTATCTATAGGGCTCGCGCCCGCGCACTAGCTACTCGGCACAAAGTCAAGCTCACAGCCCGAGCATCACAAGGGCTCGTGTGGCAAATGGCTTTCATCTCTTCAGAGCAAACCAGTGTGTTCGTTTACCCAGTATTTCAGTCCCTCGTTGATTTTCATTCTGAGGTACAATTGCACCGAGGGCTCTCGCCACAACCATATGTATAATCCTTCGTAATATGGGTAAGTCTTTGGCACGTAGTAGCGTCTTTTGATCCCGCACCCAAAGCCAGAGCGGCGCGCGAACTCTTGTGGTGGTCAGACGCCTTATCGCACCTCACACTTGGCTGTCCCAAACCTTTAATGAGATTCTTCACAACCGTCTCGAGGCTTCGAGTTGGAAAGGTATATCCGCCTCTAGAAAGTGCGGAGTCATTAAATGAGCTTTTTGGTCTGGCCCATGGAACCATCAAGGAATTGATGCCCAAACCTGGTGATTATGTGGACTCTGCCATAGTCCATAGAATGCTTGATATCTCGGGGCTTGACTCCCAAATCACCCCGGAAACCGAACAAAAATGGAAAGACGCTTTGAACATGCAGATCGGGTTCATCAATAAACTCAAGGAAGGTGAAACTGGCGCTTCTCTGAAATCTAACGCAACCGTGTTCAGGCCAATCGCCTCAGACTTTGAGCAATCACAACCCCTTGACTTAGCTGCTTTACAGCAACAGGTTGCTCAGTTCAAGAAAGGTACAGAGGAGCAGTGGGATGCTACCGAGTACGTGAAAGACAGATTGCAGCTCAAGTAGACATTTCTCTTACTGATATCTTGGCACTCTGGAGTCCATCATCATTCTGTCGGGCACTTCGAGCTCGAAAAGGTTTTGCAATTTAGCCTTCAAGTCTGTTAAACTTCTAGTACCCTTGGATATGAGATCAACGCTGGCCCCTCTTGGGTACGAGATGTACGCCTTGATTTGAAAGGTGTTAGATAAGTCCAAGAGCTGGAGATTGATTTTAGATTCTTGGGCTGCGGCAGCATCATTGCGTACAAAGATCTTGAAGATCTCGATCACCACGTCGCCGTGGAAGAAGCGAACGCCTTTGAGCCAATATTGGTTCACCAACTCATACCCCAAGTCTTCGATAAATTGGAGAAATGAGTCTTTATCTTCAATAACTTCGCCTGCATCCTCTTTCTCGGTGTGTTTCTCTGTAGTCTCGTCGATTTGCATCAAGTCATTTTGTTCCACCAAGCCAGTGTCGCTCCTGACGCCGTCGGCAGTGCCATTGGCGTGTGTTTGGTTTGCCATGGCGCCACCCTGGCTGTTGCCAGTCTCTTTCTTAATGGCTGGATCTTCGTCAGTAACGGTAATTATTTCGTCGTCTGCGCCGTGGCCATTTTCTCGTGTATTTTCGACCTTAGGGCCAGCATCTTTGCTCGAGCTTGTGGGCCGTGACCTCCTCGTGTGGTGGTGCACGATGGTACTTTCGTAGAAATTTTGTGCCAGCACCTGGTTCTTCCCTGCGTTGGGGATGTCCAGGATCTGTAAAGACCAGTGTTTGACCTCTTTGCCGGAAAAGAGTCGATCCACGCTGACCCCGCCATCGCTCTCGGTGAAAAAGGTCTTCAAGTCAAGGGAGTGGGAGGCATCGTCACTCCATGTGGTGGAGCATCTCATGTAATACTGCTCGATTTGGTTGACCTTGCCCGGCTCGAAAACAGGCTTGAACACATTGCGGGGCTTGGTGAGAAGATTGTATGTGGAAATCAGCTGGGGCCGCCGTAATCCCGTCAATGCTTCAAGCGTGGACACCGTTTGGGTGTATTTGGAGTGTGGAATGCTTGACGTGAGCAAGAGCTGATGTCCCATAGCGGCGCTACTTGATTTGTCTTGGAGAAGCTTGGGTGGAGGAGAGTCTGTTGTAGCGACGCGCAAGCGTGAAGTTGTTGGTGCGTGAGTCGCGGCAGGCGTGGCTTGGAAGCCTGATAGGAAAGCCACGAGCAGACTCCTCCCAGATACCGGCACGCAGCGTAGTTGCTGCCCTCGAAGAAGACAGTGCCAACAGGCGAAACTACAAAAGGGAGAAAAGAGGAAACAGAAAAGACCAACTCTGGTGCAGCTGTGTAGAATTATGCGTGTTACATAAAAGGGTGCAAGAATTGCTTGGGCCCTCAACTATATAGGGTGCGCGCGGGCCACCTGGTAGCCCAGCACCAACAGTGCCAAGACGCCAGATCACTGGTCCTTCTTCGTGTCGGCATCAGAAACCACTGAGTCCTCAGCAAACGCCATCACGATGTAGGCGACCAACACGACGTTGGCGGCCACTGCCGCAGAACCACCGCTCACAAGAGAGCTCTCGAAGAGGTATTGGCAGGTGAAAAAGGTGAACAACGGAAGGAAGATCATAGCGACCGTAAAGGCCATAAGCTTTCTCACCACAGAGCTACAGAGGCGTTAGTAGAGGGGTCGGGCGAGGGCTGGGGACGATGGCCGGTCTGAAAGCACAAGGGCCGCGGGGTTGCCGCCCGCGCCAGGGCCTGACCATCATCACTGGACAGGGTGGTCCTTTCATAAACACTTCACAATGTACATACGCAGGAACATCGACGGCCATTGATTATGGGGATTCAGTGGGGCACAGTGGTGGATGTGGGTGGCCGGACGGAGATTACCACGGGCGCTCGCACCGTGCACGCGGGGCGTCACGTGCCGCGTATCTCCTCGCACACCTCATATCTCCCCAAGCCTCCCCGTAGACGTCCACCAGGCCAGGATGAAATTTTGTACATTGGCACTCTACGCCAACGCCGCTTTGGCGTTTTCCAATACCGGAGCTTTTTTCGCTTCCTCTGGGCTTGATGCCTCGGAGTTCAAGTACGTCACCCCCTCCAATGAATTGGGGGCTGCATTGACCGACTACACCAACGAATTTTGCTCGGCATCCACCGACGACAAGTTGTTCATCTATCGTGTCAACAAATTGGCTCGTGCAGAGCCAGTAGGCGTGTCCAAAGACGCTGCTTACATCAAACATGTACACTACAAACTGGGCTCCGACTTTGACTTGGATGTTTCCTCGTCGTGCTCCGTTCAGTACTTGAGTGGGATTCCTGCTGACCTTGCTGCTTTGAATGCCAAGGTGGTTGTGATTGACATTGAGGATGACCAGTCTCATGTCATTGACGAGTTCTTATCTGAGAAATACACCATTGTTCAGGGAAGACCCACTTTCGAGTCGGTGGACTCTGCTGGTGACTCTTTCAAGAACTATCTTGAAGAATTCGTGAGCTCTCCGTTCGACGCTTTGAAGAAGAAGTCTGCTGAAGAGGCCGAGGTGGACGCTGAAGATGATGCTAATTTGACTGGTATTGAGGACGACTTTAGACTTTCCGAATATGAATCTACATCCTCGGAGAATTTCGGTGCCGCCTCCAAGAACGGCACCTCCACAAAATCCAATCTTTTCACAAACTATCAGTTTTTCACACCTGGTGTATGGCTGGCTTTGATAGTCTCTTTCTTCTTGTTCTACGTGGCATCAACTGCTATCAACTGGATCACTTCCATTGAATTGACATACAAAAGCTTCACCAAACAAGTCGAGTATGAGAAAAAAACAGAGTAAGTGCTTTGCTCTTGTCCACAGCACTTAAGATGTCACTTAAACGGTGTAATTGATTCCGAATGTGGGACGTGGCTATTTTTTAAAAAAAAAATGGTCTTTAATATATAAACAATACTGTTCTATTAGTAAACGTAAGGCACGATCTTGTACGGAACCTGCCTCTCGTACTCCTCCCAGGCCTTTCCGTACTTATTTCTGCACTTTGCCTCGTCTCTTGTTTGTCTGTGAATCAACAAAGTTGCAAAATAAATCACATAGAAGTACGTGAAAACGGTCTTTCCGCCAGTAGGCAAGCACCAGGACCATCCAATGAGCCAATCACCGAAATAGTTAATATGCTGACTGGTCTTCCACCACCCATCGGCCAAAAGCTTGGAGCCAGTAGGCGTAGTAATACTCTTCAAGTGATCGAGCTTTCCTTGTTTGAAATCTGACTTTTGTTGGTTGGAGCTGTGGAAAATATAGTAACCATAGAAACTCAAGATCAAGATCAAGGCAGACTTGACGTATCCCAACTCGTAATAGTTATTCTCGAGAGCCAAGTACCGAGCTTGCAAAGAATACGACCAAGGGAGCCATGCCAAGTCACCAAAAGCCAACATGAAGCCAAATCCATCAGTAGCGATGTCCATCATCGTGAGGCATCCTTCTTCGTTCAAGACACCGTCAAAAATATAGAAGGCTTGCAAAAAGTTGACGATTATCAAGGAGTCGGCGACCTTACCCTTGGTGTGGTATTGGTTGTGGATGCAAGACAAATTGAGAAGGAATAACAAAAGCATTCCGGGTCTCAATTCACAGAACAACTTAATGTCCCAGGCGCCAATTCTTGGGTTCAACTCGCGGCCTATAAACCAGTCGTAAAATGGAAGACCCGAGTTTCCGTTGATGGAAAGAATTCTTTCTTTTGTTTTCAACTGGTTGGGTTTGCGCAATGGGATGAAGGAAATCAAGTAGACAAAGTTGGCCATGATGAAAGAGAAGATGATAGTCACGAAGATCAACTTCAACTGATTGTCATAGAGGAACTGGAGCTCGGGCATATAGTAATCAGGCAGGGAAAAGAGCCTGGCCAACAAAATGGCAATCAATAGACCAGACATGGATAAGCCATTGATGCGGTACATGAGAGTAGAGCCGTCTCTAAGCTGCACACCTGGAATGTCCTTGCCAGGGGCGTAAATGTCCAAGATGGCAAGGGAGAAGAACCAGGCCAAATAAGCCATCCAGCACTTTTTGTCGAAGCAAAGCGCCCACAACTCGTCCGTATTGGGAACTTGCTCGTAGAGCTTAGTCAAGTCCACAGTGTAGCCCTCAATGGAGTAATACTCATTAGTGAGGAATTGGAAGAGCACTAGTAGAACTGGGAGAAAGGTGGTGATCACCAAAGAGCCGGGGATTCCGAAGAATTCCAAGTGTGTTGTTTTGGGGTTCAAATCGGACATGGTTACTGGGGTGAAAATCTGCTGGGCTCTGCGCCGCTTCCATATATACTGTTTTACGATTATACGAGCCTGCGGGCGCGAAGGCCATTCTGCCGGCCGCAAGCAACCCACCATAAGCGCGCTTCAGATCTGCGAAGCCAGATCATAGTAGACGTCGAGGCGTGGGAGAAAAACCAGAAAGGGTGTCTTAAATTGGTTTTTCTTCGTCTGGTGTAGTAACCCGGTGGTGTAGTAGGGCGGCTGTGGTTTGGTATTGGAACTAAACGATGGCTCTGATGGTTACAGCGTGCAGATGAGTAGTTGAGGGGATGCGGCATTGCCTTTTGGTGGCAAACTTCGAGTCAGTCACGAGTGACGACGTCACAGACAGCAACCTGAGCATCGCTACTGTCGGCCTCTAGTTTTCAGGATTATCTCGTGCCTACCTTTCGGACCTGGTTGGAGACTCTCGCTCGCGATGATGTTCTGTAATTCTACATATGTGATAGTCAGTTAAAGCAGGCTGGCAGATTGAGGTATTCTGCTAGGGCATTTCTCCTATCCAGCAGGATTTTCGCCACAATACTTTGATTGGGTGGCATGTCTTTGATTCTTAATTGAATAAGACAAAACTGGGCTTTCGCTTCGATGGCTCTGTGATGTGCGTGCAAACTGTGTCAGACTCTTTTGTGAGTACAGCGCTCTAGTATGGGCGGGTCTACTGAAGCGGAAAGGTCGTGGCTGGATTCCCAAAGAACCGAGATGAAGATTCCTTTCGTCTCTTGATCGGAATCATCCACATCACATCAGTCTGACGATTAGATGATGATATGCAATTATCGGCATCCGAGTATCAAGGACTCTCATACCATATAAAAGCGTTTCATTTCTACGCTGCTAAACGCTGGTTGCCTAGAGAAGATCAACCATCATCTAAGACGATAAAAGTAACGGATCTATAAAAGCTAATGCGTTTTAATATTATAATGAGGCCGTCTTACTAGGAACACGACCTAAGGCTGCCCGTGCGTAAACGGACTGCGGATAGAAGGACACCTTCTTTGGTGGGCTGTCGGTCCTGGGCTTTATTCCATCGCTCAAAATCATGTATGAGTTGCGTAAATGTCGATTAGAAAATTGTGTGAAGCGTATATTGCATATCGGGTGTTGCAAATTGTGCTTGTCTCTTCTCGATCACCGACTGTGGCAAACGAATACCCCATCATCTGCTTGCATAGCTTCTCAAGAGGCAAATGCTCTGATAATGGAATTCTCCAGGTATATCGCCCACGCAGAAATGATCATTTTATGTAACCGGATTTCCTAAATTATGTGCGGCGGCTTTCGGTAGGAAGAATGAGTTCGCTAATTTTGCATAGACTGCCAGAGACAAGGCAAGCCCAGCCGTGAAATCAACACCACACCTAGCTGGTAAAGCGGATGTTTTGGCCATGCTCGGTTTGGCTGATCCGGCCTCATTTTGATCTACTCAGTCAACATTTTGCACGTATGGCGATCGGCTCCAGAGATTTGCAACCTCCTCCGATTTCCTCTCTACTCAGGAGCTCGCGCCGGCCAGCCAATAATGCCGTGTACATCAGAGAGATTTTCTACAGAATTTGAAATCAGCGTAAAGATCGAAAAAATTGAAAATAAGAAGAAAAATAAAAATAAAAATGAAAAAAATTATAAGACAAAAGCGGACAGAATGGTGAGGTTATTACCAAATCGGAGATTAAATTAAGACTTGAAAAAATTTTGGGCGGGAAAAAGACAGGCGGCTCTATGCCAGTTTCGCCGCGCGTCGTGGCTGGCTTCTAGACTAGCGCGGTTGCTAGGCCAACCGCAAATTTCTGCGTTTTAAAGGAGGGCCTGGTGGGTCGATCAAACGGCCGACAAATACTTTGGCTAGCACAGACTCTCCAGTTGGTAGTAAAGAGAGTCCTTTGATTCACAAAGACTGCCCTCAGGTACTTGGCTAGAAAGTCCCGTCTGCGCTGGGCGTTCTGGCACACCAGGACATCCACACACAACTTCGAGCGCTGTTACTCTTATTCTGGACGGGGGATGTTTTGGTCGAACACACGCCCAATCTTCCATACGGTGGGGTGATGCGGAGGTGCCGTTGGCCATCAAAAGCGGGCCATAGTGTGGGCGTCTTGCCCGTCCACTGCGGTGTAACCATTACCCTTTTTGGCCTTTGATTACTCGCATACACACTGCGCACCATGCGCGTCTTCGTCACATAATCTTTATCAACATGAGCTCAATAATATTTGGCGACCTCTGTCGCCTTGTAAGATCCAAGTGCAGGGCAGCTTCCACCAAGAACCCGGCTACATGGTAGGCCGTCTGCAGCAACTCTAGATATGAACCACATTGGGCGACTGGTTGTTTAGCTATTCACACAGACTGCTGGACCAAATAAACACCATAAGCTTCTCCTTTACTGCCCTGCACCGAGTTAAAAAAAGAAAAACCGAGGATCTTTGAAGAGGAATGTATTTGTGGGTGTGGAGATTTTCACCTGCTGCATTCATAGTCCAGCCACTTGAAATTCGAGTCTGGCTCTGGAAAATGCACTTCATTCACTAGGTCCGCGATAGGGATAGTATGCACCACAGCTTATAAACGTCGCATGTTTTTGCACATAGGCCGCACGTAAGCCGTTTAAAACGCTCGTCATATATGCCCGATCATGTAGAGGCTTTCCATTCCAGATGGAATAATATCCAGCCAAAAGTCGGCCTCTTTTCTCGACATTCACCGATTTTATTAATCCCAGCTCTTTGTACTACTGTGAGACTCCGGTTTATTGCTCAGCCCCACAACACTCCACGTCCCAGCTGCCTTGTTGCCTCCTCTCATATTTCTGTCGCCTCAGAATAATCCCTTTCTACTAGTTATCTCCGGCTCCACAGTAAAGACTCCTTATGCCTTTCTCAGCGGAGAGTGTCAGCCAGCCTATAAAGAGGAAGAGAGGCAGGCCTGCTAAACACAACAAAGATGCAGATATATATCCGTCGTTCACAATGCAGTTCCGTGCCTTCCCAGAGTCCACTAGCCCCTCGGCGGAGATTAACTCCCATATCATGATGAAAATGGGAGAGCCTGATACATATACTCCCATGATGAAGGTCTTGCCAACCCCACCGAGAAAGAAGCATCGCAAGAGCAGTGTGGCCTCCGTTGCCTCAGTTGCCTCCGTAGCCTCCGTTTCATCCTTCGACTCGTCGCCCCTGTTTTTCACCTCTGCTGACAACGACTATGTGTGCCCCTCCTTTTCGACCCCAAATCTGACCACTTCCTCTGGCAGAAAGACGCCGTCCACCCTGGCGCTACTTTCCATGATCACCAGTGACCAAGCTACTCCCCTGACATGTTTGACCTCCCCGCAGGATAGCTCGATTAAGTCAGGTCTTGCATCAAGTCCCTACCTAGCCATGAAGGATTCTGGCAGGTCTGTCTCCTCCAGATCTCGCATACTCAAGTCATCTCCGATTCAAAATAGAACTCGAGATGCAATGCTAAAAGGGTCTGAAAAGTCTACAAAGGCGCCAGCCTTGGTGTCCAGCACCCTGAGCGTCTCCTTTTTCGAAGATAATCTCTTCTGCTTCGAGTTGACTGTGGACGACTGTGGCCGTGCGGCACTTGCGCTCAAGAATGATGACAAGGAGCAAGAGGAGCCTGAATATGTTTCTGACGGGTATGCAAAACGCAGGTCCTCCGACTCTGTGAACAACAGCATTCTCAGCTCGGCGAACAGCCCGCTAGGGCTCAGAACGCTGACATCCTCTTCACTTTCTTCAATCAGCTTTGATCTGCCTGAGGAGAAATTTATTGTGCCTCAAACTCCCATCCAGAAAGACTCTGAGTCTATCAGGATGGACACCATACTGGAAGCATTCAATATGGATGTCAATTTAACGCCGCAGTTTAACCATATGATGTCTTCAGTGATGAATATCAACTCTCCGCAGGTCAAATTTCCTGGGTCGCCCGCCAGGTTTCCGGGCTATCAGACAGATGACTTTTTTCAGAGCAGAAGGTTCGACCAGATTTCTACTAATCCCATTGTAACGAGAGACTTGATAGGAAACAGAAATCTTGATTACTCCGATGAGGGCGATGCTCGGGAAGCTTTGAAGAAGGTGTTTCATGACTGCTAGACCGCAAATAATGGGGCTGCAAGATAGATTCTCCCAAGTCCACTATTCAATTCCTCGCACAACTTTCAGTACCCAATACTTTTCTCTTCGAAGGCATTTCATCTCACAATAATTATTCTCTTAAGGCCTTCCCTGATCCTGATTTATACATAGTAGAGCACTCTTCTTGCCTCAAGAGTTTTCTACGATCCTTTCAATTAACTTCTACATCTGTCAAGTCCTATACGTCTGTAGTTTCCGCGTGACTCAACTTTCACATTCAGCTGTGCCCAGAGCCATGTCTACTACTCGAATTACAAAGTGATGATATTATCCAAACTCATGCAGGTCAAGACTGGGACATACCAGGGGGGATACGAGTTAGCGAATTTCAATGAGAATGGGTACTGAGAATCATGTGAAAATTGCGGAAGAGAGAAGCATGCAGAGGGCCCGAATGGCATCAATCTGCACTACGAAGCGACAGAACTGTTCTTTGCTGAAGTGGCATGTCGTGACTACTGCACACAACCAACTATGCTTCCACGTATTTTTGTGACTGTACATAGCGCGATGGCGCTATTACCCGCGCGTGGGACAAGATGCAGAGGCGCACTCGAAGTATAAAAAAAAATTTTCACTCGGAAAATCTTTTTCTTCTCTACTTCATTTCATCAGTAATGTCTCACAGAAAGTTCGAACAACCAAGACACGGTTCCTTGGGTTTCCTCCCAAGAAAGAGAGCTGCCTCTCACAGAGGTAAGGTCAAGTCCTTCCCAAAGGACATCAAGTCTAAGCCAGTTGCTTTGACCGCTTTCCTCGGTTACAAGGCTGGTATGACCACCATCGTCAGAGACTTGGACAGACCAGGTTCCAAGATGCACAAGCGTGAGGTTGTCGAGGCTGCCACTGTTGTTGACACTCCACCAATGGTTGTCGTTGGTGTTGTCGGTTACGTTGAAACTCCAAGAGGTTTGAGATCCTTGACCACTGTCTGGGCTGAGCACCTTTCCGAGGAAGTCAAGAGAAGATTCTACAAGAACTGGTACAAGTCTAAGAAGAAGGCTTTCACCAAGTACTCTGCTAAGTACGCTCAAAACGCTGACGAGATCAACCGTGAGCTTGCTAGAATCAACAAGTACGCCACTGTCGTCAGAGTCTTGGTCCACACCCAAGTCAAGAACACCCCATTGGCTCAAAAGAAGGCTCACTTGGCCGAGATCCAAATCAACGGTGGTTCTACCGAGGACAAGGTCAACTGGGCTAAGGAGCACTTCGAGAAGACCGTCTCCGTCGACTCTGTTTTCGAGCAAAACGAGATGATCGATGTCGTTGCCGTCACCAAGGGTCACGGTTTCGAGGGTGTTACCCACAGATGGGGTACCAAGAAGTTGCCAAGAAAGACCCACAGAGGTTTGAGAAAGGTTGCTTGTATTGGTGCTTGGCACCCAGCTAACGTCAACTGGACTGTTGCCAGAGCTGGTCAAAACGGTTACCACCACAGAACCTCTATCAACCACAAGGTCTACAGAGTTGGATCTGGTGCTGATGAGTCTAACGGTGCTACTGAGTTCGACAGAACCAAGAAGACCATCAACCCATTGGGTGGTTTCGTCAGATACGGTCTCGTTAACAACGACTTCGTCTTGTTGAAGGGTTCTATCCCAGGTATCAAGAAGAGAGTTGTTACCTTGAGAAAGTCCTTGTACGTTGACACCTCCAGAAGAGCTTTGGAGAAGGTTAACCTTAAGTGGATCGACACTGCCTCTAAGTTCGGTAAGGGTAGATTCCAAACCCCAGCTGAGAAGAGAGCCTTCATGGGTACCTTGAAGAAGGACTTGAACTAAATGTTCAAACCATCTTTTCACTTCCTTTAAGTATCATATAGCTATTGAAAATTATGTTACGAGAGATCGAGTTGTAGAATGAGGACTGGATAATCATGATTTCGCGCTACTGTCACCCAACCTGGCGACGGAGCCTCATCAGCAAAGGTTATGTCCTGCATGATGTTCACAGACCGCGTCTTAGGCCCAATACCCCTACAATATATAACCCTTAGTTCCACCCTTCTCGCTTATTAAGATGACGACAGTGGTCCAGGGCTCCACCTCGGTATTTAGCACATATCTCTCAACACTTGACCACTTGCCCTGTGATATTGTTCGCTCGCTTTGGGTGGTTCAGTCCTGCAACATCGCTGTGGAAAAAGAAAAGACCAAGCTCAACGACCTACTAATAAAATATCCGTATCAGTCCTCGGATCCCCTTGAGTTTGATGAGTCTGGGGTGCGACAATTCCTGGAGATACAGCACCGAATTCTGCGCTACAGCCAAGAGGCCGTTGCCGAACTAGAGAGTCTCGATGCCCAACTCAAGAGTCATTCAGAGGGTTTGAAGGCTGGTTTGGAACAACTTGATGATGCTATTCAGCATAAGCCCCATGAATCCAAGGACAGTGAACACCTCAGAATGCAACTTGAAGAGCATTACAGACAGCACCCGTTGAAATCGCGTGCAGAGGCGCTTCAGGAACGCGTTTTGGAGAACCTGGGAAAGGTCATCATCAGGAGAGACAACGGAAGCTCTACAGGTGTCAAAATTATATTTAATCTCTCATCTAAACTGAACACGGATAAGCCTCTGAAAAATACGATTAAAGGAAAAGTGCTGGGACAGGGGAGGATTATCCTGAAGCGTCAGCCAAAAAGCATTGATACACAGCGTAATCCAAGAGCTGTGAGCCAGACAGATGACAACCGCGGAAAGGGCAGGCCCAAGAAACTCGCGATTAAAATAGCTAAGGACTCTGCTGCCCGGGAGGCTGCAAAAGATCCCGAGCCCGAGCCAATTTATGAGCCCGAGCCCGAGCCTGAGTTATACTGTTTCTGTCAGCAACCGTCATTCGGAAATATGATCGGATGTGACAACGAAAAGTGCGCGAATGGAGAATGGTTCCATTACAAGTGTGTTGGTCTTCTCAACCGAGTGGAAGCCTTGAAGTACACAAGCCAGAAGTGGTACTGTTCGTCAGAGTGCAGAGAAACCGCCGAAGCCAAGAAAGCTAAAAAGAGACGGAAAAAAGGAAAAAACAAGTGGTAGAGTCCCACTCGTGTGTCTAGCTATTGTAAAGTCTTTAAACGCCCGTGGGCTTCGTCTCGGATTCTGTATATAATGAATTGAATTGAACAATTAAGTGGTTTCCTGTTCAATGACATGCAAAAATTCTCTCTTTAGACAGCCAAAAGCTCCAACATACCGCTAATTTCATTAGCCTCTCTACACTTCTTGACCTCGATGCTAATACGCTTGGTGAGATTGCCAAATGCTTCCTCTAGGGCCACACTCTTGTCAATCATGTTTCCGTACATCTCAAGAATCACAGCCACGAAGTCACAAACGATGTTGAAAGACCTCACGTCGTCCAAGTTCTTGATGAACCACTGGAGGATTGGCATAAGCGAGATTTCGTCTCTTCCGTACAAGGAGATTCTAATTTTACCACGCTTTTTCAACTCGTTCAAAAGCGTGACCGTCTGTTCTTTAGGTAATCCTGTGGAGACTGCACTTTCTAGAGCCTCAGCCCATTTGAACGCATTCAAGTGTCTCTCAAACTGCTTGAGCTTTTTAGAGGAGCCAGCACTGGATGTCACTACTCTGTGTTCTTCTTCACCCAAGTAGTCTGCACCCTTGGTGATACGCGCGTATGCACTGCTCTTTGCTTCTTTAGCAATTGTTGCCTTGGGCTCCATCTTTCTTGTTCTGATGGTTAGAAGACCAGAACTCAAACCTGTAACAAAGTGCTTGGAGTTTGGCGACACAGCGGAGCACAACACACCACCGGAACCGAACTTCCAGCCGAACTTGACATCCCAGTTTGTTGTTGTGTAGTCGAAAACCTTAACATGGCCATCCAAAGAACCAACAAGCAACCCTCTCTCGCCTGTATTATGCAAGGTTGTGGCTGTCTTGGTGAAATTGTTAAACTCGTGAATTTTGGATCCTCTGGATAAGTCCCATACTTTGACTTGAGGGCCACCTGCAGAAACGAGGGTGGTGGGCGAGAGGGCCAACACATCCTCGACTGGGGATTCTTGGTTGAATTTGGCAACAAGCAGCAGCAGTCTGGTGTCAAAAAGCCTTACTATACCATCATAACAACCTGTTGTGATTAAATTGGGGTTTCCTGGGATGAAGTTAACGCTTCTGATGTAATCTCCATGGAACGACTCGTCAAAGTGCGCAATGGGGCCGGACGCCGACTGCGAGATATCGTAAAGTCTAAGAGAACGGTCGTCGGAACCAGTCACTAACTGGTTTCCGATTGTAGGATGGAACTTGGCAACATGTGTCGGGTGCGAAGAAGGGTTCAAAGTAACCAACACACTCCGAGGCTGGTAGGCATCGAAAATAGACACAAGTCCCAGCGCATCGGCGGCAGCAAGAAGCTTACCGTCGAATCTGTATTCACCAGAAAAGACTGTGTCTTTGAATCTAGAAAAGGTCTTGATGACTTGGCGGGTCTTTGACGAAAAAACCTGGATTCTGGTGGACGATGTCACAGCAAAGTCATGTGGAGAGACAGGGTTGAAGTGGATGTGAGTGATGGGGAAGTTTTCCTTGATAAGTTGAGGGTTGACATAGCCCTTCCAGTACTTCTGTTCCGGGGTGGTTTTTGCAGGCAACACAGGGTTTCTGACCTGCTGCACTCTCTGTTTAGCGGAAGACATGGCCGGGTTTGGTGGTAGAGCACTGGCTGAGATGGAGATGAGTAGCTTTAAAACTTTTTGATCACGTGACGCAGTGCGGTGGCCCTGTTCCAGGCGCCGCGAATCGCAGCAGGGCCTAGGCTGCAACGAGGTCCTCCCGAGGGCCCCGGTTATATCCGCCATGGTAGCGGGTCCGGTGGCAGGCTAACACGGGCCCAATCCCTCTTGCTTTCTCACATAATTTTCCACATTCGGCTGTTTTCGGTGTTTGGCCTAGTTTCCTAACACTGCCCGCGGCAATCAGTGCACCTTCCCTCTCAGCGGCTGCCTAGCGAGCTGCGTTTCTCACATGCGCATTATGCGCCCCGCTATCTCCTGGAGCCTTATCACTACCACTTCTTTAGCATAACGGCACTTACAGAATGCTTCGGATTCTTGCCGAAACCTTTCTACTACCTGTGGCGGCCTTCATTGTCAACCACACGCCATCATTCATCTGGATCGTCATGGACTTTGTCATAGATATTTGGATGTTCTGGTTTCGCAAGCTCTACTCCATGCATACGAGAAAAGACAAGTTGAAGGAGGCAGTTAATCTGCTCGCAAACGCTCAAGTGTACCAGGAATTCCGAGACATTGTCACCGAGATTGATCGCTTGACCAACATGGACTTGTGGCGACAAAACTTTGTCTCTGTCCACTACGATTATATCCTCATCAATGACCGCCTGAACCAATTGAAGAATGCCCGCTTGACAGGCGATGAGAGGCAAGTCATGTCGCTTCTCAGATCAGGGCTCATCAGGAACTTTGCTGGCATCGCTCAGAAAAAGCTCTATACAAAAGCATACTTGGGTACCAAGTTCCAAATACAGCAATACATCTTGGAGGTTTTAGACTGCTTGAACTACTTGCACGAGAGCATTATTTCCGAACCAGAAGACAACTACATAATGAACAGTCGCCAACTCAAAATTAATTTTTTCCACGACGCCCGACAGAGCTTTGGCTGTACCGCCTTGATTCTTCAGGGAGGCTCGCTCTTTGGCTTGTGCCATTTGGGCGTTGTCAGGGCCCTTTTTTTCAAAGGCTTGCTTCCTAAGGTCATAGGTGGCAGTGCAGTTGGCGCTGCAGTAGCATCGCTCGTTTGTACGTTGCCTGAGAAGGAGTTGATGCCCGTTCTACTCAACATCACCGAGGTCATGGGCAACATCGATAAACTAAACCATGATGTTGATGAACGGTACGGAAATGTGATTGAAAATGTGGTCAGAAAAGGTTACTCGCAAGATATCCTCATATTTTTGAAATTTGTCAGAGATACCATTGGTGACTTGACTTTTGAAGAAGCGTACTTGAAAACCGGGAGAATTCTCAACATCGTCGTTCACCCCACACATCTGATCATTCCAACGCTCCTCAATTATATCACAGCCCCCAATGTCATCATCTGGACCGCTATCTATGCTTCTATTGGTACCGGTGTATTGTCAGATGACGTACAATTGTACGTCAAGGATTTCAATGGTGACATCGTGCCAATTGAACCCACCTTGGATATAAAGTTTCTTAAACCTCAAGATGCCAACTATCTGCGGCAATACTTCAGGTCAAAAGACTCAACTCTCAACGCATCATCTGTGAAATTTTCTGAAAACAATTCACCATACACAAGACTAACAGAGCTCTTCAATGTCAATCATTTCATAAATAGCTTGGCTAGGCCATACTTGGCGCCATTGATCAACAATGATTTAAAGCATCATACAGCATACGGTAAATGGAAAATTGACGATGAAGGCGATGTCATCTACGAAAATGATGACACGAATACTACCAGTGAGCTCGAAAGCGAAAAGGATGTTAGTCTTTCTAACATCAACAAACTCAGACTCGACAAATCCAAGAACCTGAAATTATCCAATCACTCAAAGTCATCCAATAAAAAACTTCCTCAGGATACGGGCTTTAATTATGTGAAGCATTTTAAGAACGTTATTGGAATGGAAATTCAATTCAGACTTGAGGTCATGAACAAACTAGGTCTTCTCCCTGATTTCGTCAAAAGGCTCTGCATAGATGAAAAGCCAACCAACAATCAAATGACTACAAGTCTTCGAGAAATTACAGTCGTACCGGAACTTAGATTCTTGGTACGCGATTTTGGAAGGGTATTTGATGTTCATAAAACTATGGAGAATATCCCTTACTGGGTCTTGGTGGGCGAAAGATCCGTTTGGCCTCTTTTTCCTATAATATGGTCACGATGTGCCATAGAATATGCATTGGACGACCTCTATACGATGCACAAAAAAAGGGATGCTGGCAGCTCAACTGTATCGAAGAAATCTTTACCTAAAGTATAGTTTTACATACGACTCTTTGGAGATGTGATAGCTGTAATCTCTTTGAACTACCTGGACGCTTGACTCCAATAACATAGCTCCTTTGGCTACAGATAGACTGCCAGTAATATCCTTGGCCTTTCCTGTAGGGAGTGGCAGAAGATTCACGTTCAAGGACGATGTGTGAAATAACTTCACATAAAAGTCAGTAATTTTGAAAACAGGGTCTTCTGCGATGTTGCTGTTCATGTCAATCATGGAGGAATCTGTATTGATAACCACAAAGAGTGTATCGCAAACTGTATTAAGCTTCTGGATATTTTGTAACACTTGATTGCTTGAGATGTTTGTGGCAGCTAGAAGAAGTTCCGGGTTTTCTATGATCATTACACGCTTTTCAAGTTTTTGACGTGTAGCCTCTTCGATTATCTTGGCAAATATCTGGTCCACATCCTGTTTAGCATCGTGTGGAGCTTTGATTTTCTGGCTGAACAAATTTGTGAAACAGTCGATGAAGGTGAACTCCTCAAACGTGTCAAGATCTAACCCCTGCTTGCGGCAATTCCTGACCACGAAGTCGCGTGATGATGTGAAGGATACATATAAGAGCAGTGCCATTGCCTTTGGAGATGCCACGAGGTCTCTGTTGACCAGATTTGCTGTTCCAGCCAAGCAGTTCTCGGTCAATGAATTTATGAGCCATGTCGGCTTGGTACTTTCATTGTAAGAAATAATATGCAAGCGGCGATTTTCGTCATTCAAGAGTGTCTTCGAAAGGAGGCTGTTGTCACTAAACAACACAAGGTCCTGCTGCTGATTACTCATCTTGTATTAGCTTAAACGAGATGGAATGATGTGAATGAGAAGACGGTTAGCAGGCGAGCCGCGGCATCGACCCGAGAAATCGACCCGAGAAAAGAGCGCTCTGTGCCTGCTTTATTGGAATGATGAATACAACCCTGTAAAGATCGATTTTACTTTCTAGTCGTCGGTTGAGAAGTCATGACTAATTTAGTTGCTAATGTACACATTGGGCTGATAAATCTATCGTGTTTTTCAATTTGTGAATTTTAAAGTTAAATTGAACTTATGACAGAGAAATGCTTAGCCTCGATAATTTCGCAAACACATTAATTTCAGTCGCGTTAAGGGATTGTATCAATGAGACTTTGAAGTAAGGGCGAAGCCATGATATGCCACATTCACAAATCAAGATCGAGCAGTAACTCAATGATAAATGGACTTATTCATGCAAAAAGTTGAGATTATAATCGGGCATTTGGCATTTTTCAGCTTTCGGCATCATCACGGGTTGCACAGAAAGCCAGCGCCGGTCTTTCAAACAGAAGCCAATTTGAGATTGTTGTGCTTTTACAACTCTTCTGTACGCAAAATGCCTTGGTTGCAGTCCATCGTTTTGTGTCACTTCACTCGCTAGACAAACTATTAAGTGCAATGACAAGCTTGATAATTATGGTGATTTTTGCATCCGTCAACATTAGATTAGATCCTTATAAGAATCTTAGAACATTTGGGTCACGCCTTGAATTTTATATCGCAAGTAGGTCCTTCTAATTGGTAATTGTGGATTGGGGTCTTATGATTAAAGCCCGTGCTTCTCTGGCGAGAGATCCGATTACCCATCAACAGATCTCAAGTAGTAAATCTAACCTTCGCGCTACAAAGCTTTTCGAATTCTAGGCTTCGGTCTTACAAAATGACACCATGATTGCGTCTGGATGTCGTGGGGAAATTTATTTACGAGCTCAAATCATGCATGGATCATCGACCGTGAAATACCCGAACCATTGGATATAATCGACGATATCTCATGGAAGAGTCAACCATTGAACTGCCATCGAGACTGGAGGTGTCCGAGGTGAACGCCACAAAGTCTTCATATTCTCTTGTAGAGACTCTCGTTGAGAAGAGAAAATTCTTGGCATTCGTAAAAGAGAGAATAAAGGCAAAGTAAAGGCACTCTTCGATGCATCTTACGCATAAATTAAGGCATGCATTGATTCAATCTTATCTAATTAGAAGTAGTTTGTGTATATCCCCAAAGCAATCAAGATAAGGCAGATTAAGTGCAGGCTAAAGGGAAATTTAGACGATTCTGGGGAAAAAAGTGCGGAAATTATCCTCAAGTTATAAGAGAGGCTCACCTGCGCCATGAAATTTTCTACTGGTTATCAGTTGGCGGCATTCAAACGATCGCTCCTCTGCATACAGAATACCTGATAACGTGTGCTTCTAGATTTATGGTTTATATATATATATATAGATATATGTAGTAGCGTGAAAATAATGTCAGCTATACGGAGGCCCCTTGCTTCGCCATCGAGTCTCTAGATAAGTCAGGGTTCTTAAGAATATAAAGAAATGCCTCATTTGGGCCAGTTTTCTCCAGAATTGCTTCTCAAGGCTAGAGATGCATCAACCTTGGAAGAACAAACCAAGACTTTGGTGCCTGTGGACATGGCATACATATTGTTCTGCTCCTTTGGTGTGTTTTTAATCACCCCCGCTATTGGGCTTTTTTACGGAGGAACATTGAGGCGTAAAAATATCGTGCAAATTCTATTCCAGACATACATGGTCACGTCCGTCATTGTCATCATTTGGTATCTCCTTGGGTACTCTTTGGCAGTATCCCCAACCTCAACTTCAGTTTTGATGGGTGATTTTAATAACGCCGCATTGTACAACGACGAAGCGAAACCATTGATTGAAGGCGGGAACCTCCCTTCCGTTGTCAACTTTTGTTTCAACGTGTTTTTCCCGGTTGCTACAGTACAGATTTTTCTTGGGTCTATCGGAGAGAGAGGTAGATTTTTGCCCTCTATAGTTGTTGGCGGAATCTGGGTCATTGTGTGTTACTGCCCGTTGGCCTACTGGGTTTGGGGTGTAAACGGATGGCTCTACAACTTGGGGGCCTTAGACTTTGCCGGAGGCGGCCCTGTTCATGTTGCGTCGGGAATTGCCTCTTTGTGTTACTCATGGTACTTGGGTCCTAGAAATCAAAGCTTGCATACCTCGAAAGCTGATCGTGGACACTCTGCCGTGACCACCTTCATTGGCGTCACATTAATCTGGGCTGCTTGGTTTTGTTTCAATTCGGGAACTTTACTATCAGTCAACACCAGAACGGGCTACATTTTCCTCAACACTATCCTCGCGTCCTCCTTTGCCTCCGTCACATATGCTGCGCTTGACAGGATGCTAACCGGTAAATATTCCATGAAGGCAGCATGCGAGGGCTCTATTGTGGGATTGGTGAATATTACCCCCTCTTGCGGATTCTATTGGCCTTGGGCCGCTGCAGTGACTTCCATCATAAATGCAGTTTGTTGCCGTCTCCTCATTCATTTCAACAAATGGATAGGGATTGACGACTATTCTTATTCGGGAGTCATACATGGTTTCGGCGGTATAATCGCAGATATTTTGACGGGTATCTTTGCAAGTAAAACCATCGCAGGTTACGATGGCGTCACAGAGATTGCTGGAGGCTGGATCGACGGCAATTTTGTTCAACTCGGTTATCAATTTGCGTCTTGGGTCACCATCGTTGCATGGACCTTTGTTTTCACCATGATTATCCTTTTCTTGGTAGACAAAATACCAGGTTTGCAATTGAGAGCTACAGAAGAGGAGGAGCGTATGGGGATGGATTTGGCGGAGATGAGTGAAACTCTCGATGAATTTGTGGACTACGAGAAATTCTTGAAAGAAAATGCGACCGTTTTGAGAGCTATTCTCACTCATTACTCGGACAGGATCGAGGTGATAGAGGGTATCGAAGGAAGTTCAAACAATGACACGCAATCCGTTGAAAACATCAACATACAGAACAGAGAAAAGTCTGAGTACTTTGCTTGAATAAAACATTCCAAGACCTTTCAATCTTGCCGTAGATAGGGAAACCCCGCCCTGTACGGCAGCGTATGCGATGACGTTGTGCACATAGTAGAGAACTCCGGGGCGTCTTTATCGCATTTCATTCTATTTCCTGCATGAAATCAATTGTACGGCTTCATCGCAGGTTTTTGCCGTGTAATTCAGATGATAAGCCCTTCGAGTCTTTAAAAATATTCAGAAGTCTCACTACTCGCGAGATTTGAATCATTTTGAGTTCTGTCAATATCCGATAGTCACACCTCCTTAAGAGTCAACTCCTGTCAATTCTTCTTGCTTGTTTGGTGTCTTGGTTACGATGTCGATAAAGGAAGGAAAGGACGTTGAAAATTTCAGCGAGAGGGAGGAAAGCACCTCCTCCCAAAGAGACCTCTCTTTTGACCATGAGGCTCAAAAATCTAGTGGAGAAAAAGACCAAGAGAAGGCTCACAACTTCATAGACAGAATCGGATTGAAGCTTCATGCTGAAATTCGTGGTATTGAAAGGGTGCCCGAGGACCAAAGAGTGGCAGGCTCTTGGGTAGCTCCCTTGACCATGTTTCTTTCGCCCAACTTGGCTATTGCAGCCTTGAGTACTGGTATGCTC
Source organism: Metschnikowia hawaiiana (assembly GCA_002893645.1). Lineage (NCBI taxonomy): Eukaryota > Fungi > Ascomycota > Pichiomycetes > Serinales > Metschnikowiaceae > Metschnikowia > Metschnikowia hawaiiana. The sequence goes on from NXGY01000001.1 coordinate 2,054,892, forward strand.
GGCCCTACTTTTTATGCTCTCGACTTCAAGACTTGTATAGTATGTGCCTTGTTCATCCCCATCATCAGTGCCATCCCTGTTGGATTCTATGGTGTTTTTGGCGCGAAGTTCGGTTTGCGTCAACAGATTTTGTCTCGTTACTTTACCGGTAACATCATGGGTCGTTTCTTTGCATTTTTTAACGTCATCTCATGTGTCGGTTGGAATGCCATTAATGTGCTACCTGCTGTTCAGATGTTGGTCTCTTTGGGACCGTTGCCTCCTTGGGCTGGTTGCTTGATCTTCGTGGTAATTACTTGTATCATGGCATTTTTTGGAATGAAAGTCATCCACACCTATGAAAGATGGTCCTGGATTCCAAACTTGATTGTCTATTTGGTGATGATTGCTCGTTTGGCCAAGGCTAAAACCTTCGTCTGGGAAGCTCCGGATGGAAGCTCCACTAACACCGCTGGTAATGTTTTGAGTTACATCACCACTATTTTTGGCTTTGTGGCTGGTTGGTCGCCATCTGCTGCTGATTTCTTTGTTTACATGCCAAGCGATACACCTCCATGGAAAATTGTCACCTCTATGGTTGTTGGTATGAGTCTTCCGTGCATCTTTACCATGATTTTAGGTTCTGCCTGCGCAATGGGAACATTCTCAAATGCTGAATGGTCCCAGGCATTTAATGATGACTCAGTTGGTGGACTTGTCAATGAAATTCTCGTCAAGCACAGTCTTCATGGCTTTGGTAAGTTTTGCGTGGTTATTTTGGCTCTCTCTGGTATTGCCAACAACTTGCCCGGCTCTTATTCCTTGGCATTAGCTGCTCAGGCAATCTGGTCGCCTTTAGCCAAATTTCCAAGATTGGGGTGGTGTATCATCGGTAATTTTGTTTCTTTGGCCTTGTCCATTCCAGCTTATTACGTTTTCTCTGAAACTATGAGTAACTTTTTGAGTATCATTGGTTACAATGTTTCCATTTATATTGGAATTACTCTCGCTGAGCACTTTGTTTACAGAAAGGGGTTCTCAGGATATGATGTTACAAACTTCAACGATGTGAACACTCTTCCAATTGGTTATGCAGGTGTCTTCGGATTCTGTTGTGGTATTGCTTCGACTGTCATCTCTATGAACCAGACCTGGTATCAGGGAGTGATAGCCAGAAAAATTTCTGGCGATATTTCTTTCGAACTTAACATTGTGTTTGCTTTCATTGGCTACAATTTGGTTCGTCCATTGGAGCTCAAGTACGTCGGAAGATAACATTCCCTATGCCTTAAGACTGTTGCATATACCAAGGATTCTGGACTCCGGAACTCTTAAGATGGACGGTATTCAGAAGCACCTGATCAGAGGGCTGATCAAGGACTAAATTTATAGAATAATACAATTACATATTGATACTCAGCGAGCAAAGAAAGAACGTGAACTGTGTTCTAGTCAAGAAAGTATTTCATCTGTATGGCCCCACAATAGCTTCGACAAACCCAGGGGTTGGGATTTAGGACATGTCAAAGAGACAAGTGATTCCATGGAGAATGTTGAACTCTTTAAATGATTTCTTAAGCGCCTTCTCGGCAAAGCTTGGGGATTTTTTACCGAGGATAGTGTTCATGACACCTACATTATTCTCCATGAAGATTTAGTCGGCAGCATGTTATGGGCCCTGACAATCATGTGAATAAAGAAGATTGGCGAGTATTGTCGAGCAGATCAGCCAATGGTACACAGCTGCCGTTGCAGTATCAGGTATCAAGCCAGAGATGTCCTCTATCTTAGTAAAGCTGTGGCTTGAATGCTTAGCTAAAGTAATTCGAGGTGGACTGATTTGTTCTATTGCGAATCGCAATTTACGAGGGATAATTTTCAACAATAGTCCAGCCGAAACGCCATTTACGCCTGAAACGCAGGGTCGACAATGCCGTTGAGCAGCTAAATGTAGGAACCAGTGGAACACCGCGAATTTCGATCAAAAAGATAATATTCGAGACTGTACGTACGCAACTTGTGTAAAGTTTGCGCAGGTATCCTGTTGCCTCATGTACTTTATATGAAGAACAATTAACTCACATGCCGAGGCCGGAAATTAAGTTTCTTCACTGTATGTCAATCATGTTACATTGCACAGCCCTGTTCGAAATATTGTTCTAGCCCGAAATCAATGAGTTCAAAGGAATTCCTCTTCTAAAAGTATACAGTTGCTTCATTTCCTATCGTGTCAATGTGAAAGTTGAGAAGATGGCGAACTGTTTGGGCGGCCGAGGTACATCAAAGATGCATGGCGTTGTAAATAGCATGAAATCTTTTTCATCTCTTCGTACTTCGCGGTATTTCAATCATGCACAGCCAATCATCGACTAGAGAGTCAACGTCAAGGGCGGGCTACCGGCTTGATGGGACAATACTTGCATGGAAGACCTCCACACTTCATGTCTTAAGTACGTGAAAGGTTGATATACGAGTAAGAAAACTAGCGTCCACATCGGTGTTGTCGCTGACATTTCATCAATTGTGTCCTGAATCAACATTTGAAACGTAAAGAAGGGGGAGTAAGAACGTAACTTTTATATTCAGGGATAATTAGCAGCCAAAATAGCAAAAGTTCTAGCTTCGATTTGGACGCCCACCGAAAAATGGGCTGAAGGGGTAAAAGTTCATTCAGCCCCTTCTGCGCATTTTGAATTTCGAGACCAATCTACGATTGTATTCTTTTTTTTGATTCACTGTTTCTTTATTTTTTTTGCACTTGTTGTCAAAGTCCTACTCTCGCGTAGGCCAAAAACAGGTTCAATTCTACGGTGTTGCCTTCTTGATTTGTCCAGAGGGTATCATCTATCAAAATTGTGTCAAATGATAAGTTGACAGATCAAGGCGATCAACTCTGCATGTAAGGTTGAAAGCCGTATTCTTTTCTTGGCTGCATTTGTCGCATTTACCTGCATTGCAAATATCCAATCACTAAATTCTCAATGCACGGCTTCCTGGTTAGTAAATCGATAGATTGGTTATATAATGGTATAGTTTCTACCCCAGGGCGAAAATTTCTCAAATTGTGAAACCCTCTGGCAGTTGAAATTTTAAGTATAAGGATGAATCTTCTTAGCTTAATCTTCATAACATTCCTCTTCAACTGCGGGCTTGCAGGAAAGCCAACCAACTACGAGTACTACACTTTGTCACAAACCACCTACTATGCTTGCACATACTCAACAAGCAACGAGGTTCAGTTTGGTGAGCCTTATGACTACTCCGTGTTTTGTACAGACCCCAATGCTATGGGAACTTTGGTGAATTGTTTCGCCTATAAAGGAAGAAACACTACAAATGGCCTCAAATACTTTACAGACTCCTGTCAAGAAACATACATGACGAGCGTCACTTGGGAAAACATTACCAATAGTTATCAGTTGCTTCAGGAGAAAGGATTGACCGTCGCTGAGATGGGAAATTATACTATGGGTGATCCTGTGACTAATCCTGTTATTCTTGACAAAGCTGCTGTTTTGCTCATGATTAAAGCTTACGAGAAATACTTGAACAATTACAATTTCTCGCCTTATTTTGGTGCTGGGCTTGTTGCATACTGGGGTCTTGTTTGCATTATCGCTGCGGTTGCAAACTGGAGTTTAATTATATTTCCTCGTCTTCGTCACACCTTTGACGGTAGATTTGGTAGAATGTGGAGAAAATATGTGACCTTACCTGCTTTGGTCCGTAAGAAGAAAGCATCTCAGCAAGACTTTCTTTTTTTCTTGTCTTTTCTTGTCCCTTCCAGACTTGAGACCTTTGTCATCTTCATATTCTTTTGGTTGACTTTTGCTTTCTGTGCAATTGATATTAGCTTCGTTCAAAATGATCCACTTTTCGCAACTGAGCTCAGCGCGATCAACAAGTATGTTGCTGATAGAACTGGTATCATCGCAGTCTTACTTTTGCCACTTATGATTATGTTTGGTGGCCGTAACAACTTCTTAATCTGGGTAACCCGTTGGAAATTCTCAAGATTTATTACTTTCCATAGATGGATTGCCAGAACCATTGTCCTTCTAGTCACAATTCATGGTATTTGTTACTTTAGAAGTTTCCAATTGGGTAAAGATTTGGCCGAAGAAGTTGCTGAGACTTACGTGATTTGGGGCATTGTCAGTATGTTCTGTGGAATTATCATTATTTTCCAAGGTTTGCTCGCATTGAGAAGAAGATGGTATGAGACATTCTTGGTCATTCACATTCTTATGGCCCTCTTCTTCGTTATAGGTGCCTGGTACCATATTTATGAGCTTGGATACTCTCAGTTCATGTACGCTGTGTTTGCTGTTTGGGCATTTGACAGAATCATTAGGGCCATTCGCATGGTTAAGTTCGGTTTCCCTAAAGCACAGGTTTCCTTGTTTTCTGACGATACCATCAAGGTTTATTTTAAAAGACCATCGCATTGGAAACCAATTCCAGGTGGACATGCTTTTGTTTACTTCATGCATACTCACCATTTCTGGCAATCCCACCCATTTACTTATGTTGAGGTTGGTGATGATATTGCCATGTTCTGCAAAGTCAAGACAGGTGTTACCAAAGAGATTCACAAGCATTTGTCCAAGCTTCCTGGAAAATCTGCAGAGATGCGCATCAGTGTTGAAGGACCATACGGAGAATCGAATCCTATCAAAAACCACAGCGATGTCGTTTTTATCGCGGGGGGTAATGGTATTCCTGGTCTTTACTCCGAGTTTCAACACCTCGCCGGCGCTTCCGACAGTAAGCAAAGATTGAAGCTCACTTGGATCATAAGAGAATTGAACTCCTTGGCATGGATGTACAAGGAGTTGCAAAAGTTTCAAGATTCCAACACGGAAATCACAATTTATGTCACTCGCCCAGATTTAGCGGGTAGTTTTGATGACCTTTATTCTCTCATGTCGCAAGACGACGAGAGTAAAGAGCTCAAGGATGAAAAGGGACACAGTAATATTTTGGATTTACTTGAAAAAGAATTCCCTCATGTCAAATTGATTGAGGGTCGTCCTGATTTTACCAAAATTGTCACTCAGGATATAAGCGAGGCTAAAAAGAGCATTGCTTTTGTAACTTGCGGACATCCAGCAATGGTTGATGATTTGCGTTACCAAGTTGTGCAAGCTGTTGACAAAAGTAGTAAGAGGGTCGACTTTTACGAGGCTTTGGAAGTTTGGGCTTAAAACCTGGATTAGCTGACAATATCATATTCGGTTCTCGCAGAATCGCATTCAGTTCTTACGGTGTTATATTTTATGCATTGATCTTTGATGGTGTGGACTAGGTTTGAAGCACTTCAAAATGAAATTTATTTTTTTTGTTAAAAATCTATACTATACGCACAGTAAGTCTAGTTTTGACAAGCTGCCCCTGCTTATAGCTTAGAAGCGTATACAACACCACGATTAGTTTCTGTGGCCCCTTTTTTATATTTCCGGCTTTTAACTCAAAGAAAAAGGCAAATCTGTTGACTCCATTTTCAGGGGCGAATTGCTCATGGATGACTCGTACTAAAGTGCCTTGATACTGATACTTCTTAAATTTCGGTTCACACCTAGCTTCTTTGTTCTCAAGTATGTATGTTCTGAATATATGAGCAAACTCCCTAGTGAGTGCACGAATGAAAGGGGCAATGTGAGAAGGCGATAATTCAAAAATCTTCGGGAAATAAGGGCACTAACAGATTCAACAAACAAAGGTGCCTGTTATGAACTATGACCTTTCCTGTAGCAAACAAAAGAAAACGTAGAATGCCAGTCCTTGATTAAATGAGGATCAAATTTTCTAGTTCACTAGCCGAGAACAAGCTCTTGCTAGATTTTTTTTTTTCTCTTCTTTCAAAACAGCTGTATTCAAGAAATCTCATCTCTGGGATTATGAGATAAGTTTATGCGTGTTAAGACACTTAATAATCTCAAAGAATTTGTTGTTGTACACGTAAAAGCACAATAAAAGATCAGGAAGAGCCGCATGTTGGTTTTGGAAATTCACTCAATAGAGTAGCTAAACCTTGGTGACGCTGGTGATATCACTCAACCCGACAAATCGGAACAAATTTCCTTGACTCAGAAATGCTTTCTAAACCCCCTTTGATGTGAAGACTGCCGAAAAACTTGCAAAGTTATTACCGGCAATGTTTATGGGAAGTCAAAAATGAGATAACATATTCCAGTGCAAGTTAAATCATTAATTTGCTTAATTCGAAACATAGAATCCGTAAGAACAATTGCACAAGTCTCTTTTGCACGCATTTTTTATGACTAAATTTAAGATCTCCTTGGAAAATTGAATACTAATAATAGAACACAACTGTTTAAATACAAAAAATGAGCATTAGTGAAGAGAATCGAGGCTACAAACGTGAAAATGGTGCTAGGAAAATGAGATTGGGTCCATAAGAGCGCTAAATGGATCAGATTTTGTAATTAATACTGTAAACAAGACCATATCTATAGATTTGCAACAGCCGTCTCGCGACACAGTGGTCAGCGCACACGCATGCATGCTTCATAATTCGCAGCACACATTATTTTTGTTGACAGGCACATTGCCCGGCATAGTAATCCAAAACCGCAGGGCCTTACAAGCGCTATAATTCAAACCTAATTACATTAATTTGCAAATTGGACGAAGCCTGAACCTGTTTGTTGTAAACACCAGGTAACATGAATTTCAGAATAGAACAGTTTTTTTCGAAAACTTAAAGCATTATGCTGTGAGCCGCCAATATGACTGCCTTCACCAAGTTTACGAACTGCGGGGCACCTTCGCCCAAAGGTTTGTAAAACTCCTGCAATGCATGTAGTGCAAAGTATATATTTGAACTGAACTGTGTCTAGGTCAAGCTTAACACATATGGAAAGAAGTGGTGGAACGAATATTCTATATTTTAGTCCCGCACTTTAAGTCTTGAGTGCGGCATCATAAAAATGTTTGAAATGGCTAATTATTCCAGCATGCGGTCTCTGTACAACAATTACAGCTATTGTATCTTTTAGACAAAGTGAAGGAGGCCCACGTAACATTATTTTTTTCTTTAAAAACTAACAGAATCAACCAAATGCAATCAGGTTTATAATACAAATGAGCCCATGAGTATCAATGAAGTCATCAGGGTTTACTTATTTTATCTCGTGACTTCCCGTCGTGGGCACAAGCATTCGGAGGAACAATTGAAGAATTTCGTGCTTAAATTAGTGACAACCAACAAGCCTTGAAATTGGCCCTAATTTGAGAATTTGAAAATTTACAAACCGTCACTAAGGTTGCATTCAAAAAACCAAATTTTTGTTCTTATACAAATTAAGAATAGCCGGTTGTCTTTGAGACAGAAAGAAGCGTCAATCAGCGTGCTCGTGACTCTTAATCTTCATCAATATCACAGAGAATAGATTTGAGAGCTTTGTGACCTAAGAATGGCTGCCTTGGTTACGTCGGCTGCAAAATTGATTAGTAGGTCTAGCTGGCTCCCATGCAAAAATTGACCTTCACTTATGTTACTAGATGTGGTTTTATCTACTGAAAAATATTCGTCGCCAGTGCCCACAGAGATCGACAAAATGTATCATTTAAACTTTTCTCTTTAAGCCAAACGTTCAGTCTATACAAACGGTGAATTCCTTGGAGTTACATCCCAAAGCAGTAACCGGACCTTTGAATTTACTGGAAATTTCAGGCCAGAAAAGACTTTTGATCAAACAAATATCAACTTACAATAGCGCATCTTACAATTTGGAGCGGCACTTAAATGCTACCACGATGCAGAAATTAGTGCAACTGATAACATCTCTGTCAACACCATTGGAACAACACTAGGCGCACACTCGAATTCAGCTACATTCAAACTCTGCGGTGCTTAATATTATCTAATTGAAATTATCACCTTTAATTATAATGACCCAGGAACATTTTCTACGCAGATGTCAGATTCAGATCATGAAAATATCGCTGGTGTTAAACAAGTTTACCAAGTCACCTTCGCCAAAACATGTGATGCTGTAGTTACACCANCGGCTACGTCACTTTGTCGGACTCTGCCCAAGAGGGCTTCTCCATCAAGGACAACTACCTTTCACACGATCTGAACAGCGGATTTGGTGTGGAAAACAAGAGGTTGGCTTTCAACAAGTCAGACAGTGACTTCCTCGGTGTCGCCTTGAGAATTATGGATGCTAAGCAGACTGACGATGTCAGCCCATCCAAGGCCTCCTCTACCACCACTGCAAGCACCAAGGCCACCTCTGCTACTTCCACCAAGGCTGCCTCTACTAAGGCTGCTTCTACCACTGCTGCATCCACGCTGACTGCTACCCCAAAGAAGTTTGGTCTTGTTGCAATCCACTCCGGATCAGACGTCCAATACAGTGCCATCAAGAAGGTCGACAGCCACCCCCACGTCTTCTCTGTGGGCGGTTCTGAGGGCAAAGACTTGGAATTGACCCTTGACGGTACTACCTTGGTTGACCAAGACGGAAGAGGTATCAACTTGGACCAAAGCACCGGTGAGTTGGGAGACGTTGCTCCATTTGGTCGCCAAGCAGCCACTTCTGGATTCTCCATCAAGGACGGTCACTTGGAATACAACGGTATCTCTGGCTGGAATGCATGCCCATCCGGTAATGAGTTATCTTTGTCCAGTAAGGACTGTACTGGAGGTACTGGTATCCTCTTGAAGGTTGTCGAAGCCTAAGCTTTCGCTCTCAACTAGTCATTAGATTTACGATTTGCATGCCCAATTATTAGACGGGCCTTTAACGAATAAATAACAATATTGAGCATAGTGTAGAGCAAAGAAAAGTCAGAAATATTCAATTGAAATAGCCTGACAGTATATGAGGTGATACTAATACTTAAATATCAATTGCGTGGGTCATGTCAAGTGTGGCGAGAAGAGCCCGGATTAGTATTGTAAATGGAGCTAGCCAAAATAGTGGTAGCCAGAAGGATACAGAATTGAAAAATGTACATGTATGCTACAAAATTGTATTGAAGATTGTGCACTAACTTGGGTTTGTATTGATTTGACCGATTACAAGAATCAATATTTGTCTTGTAACCTGCTAATAGGCGAGACGAAAGTCGAACGGTGTTCCCGCCTGCCATGCCAATGTATCTATTTGTACGTACTCATACTTTACTGGGGCCAATTAAACAAGGAAAAGTTATTTGATGAAGACAACGGAACTTCACGCCTGAACGTGGGTTCATTTTGACTGTCACCAGGCCAATTGAACATTTACAGATTCGCCAACCGAGTTGTACAAGACAAGTTTCCTTGATAATCAATGTACACGCAAAAGCTAACTACGACAGAAAAATAAGATAGAATGGCAGAAAAATGAATACGTATAAAAAAGCTACATTCGAGATGTTATGACATATAGTGCTATGTATGTTACATAGCGCTNGACTCTGGCTGGAATGCCTGCCCATCTGGAAACGGTTTGTCTTTGTCTAATAAGGACTGTACTGGAGGCACCGGCATCGCATTGAAGGTTGTCGAAGCTTAATAAGCTTTCTAGATAAACTTACTGTTTCTTTTATGATTTATGATTTGCATTACCACAGTTTTTAAATATGTTTTCACGAATATATATATTGAAAAAAAAAAACCCCCCTTGAGATAAATGTAGAGAGAATAACTTGAATTATTCCTGATCAGTATTTTTTTGTTGATGTGAAGTGTGGAATACATTGTGCGGCGGGCTTGCAAAATGCGCGTAACTCTACTAACCTCTAAATTCGAGGGGCCATATGAGAAGTTACGGCGAAAGTAATTTAGCACATGCAATTTATGAGTACAGCATAATGTTTGAGCTAAATATCAGTGAAGTCTAGAATAGAATCACCCTATCGAATATAAGTCCAAAATAGACTACTCAAGCAGGTGCGTTAAGTGCGTGGCCCATTTAACTTGAAAATACCCTCCTTGAATGGTCTGTGCTGCGTAATTGCATCAAGCTTCTACTATTCCCATATGTGGCTGCAGCAAAAGCACCTTTCTATTTTTGCTTTCAGAATAATAGCTGCTTGATCTACACGGAGTTTCGATGTGTTCTCTGCACTTCATGGCCAACGAGAACACACAACACATAAAAAACAAACCTCTTCATAAGAATCTTAGCGCCTATAATAACTTTTGCAAAATATCCTGCGTATTTGAGCTCACACACTTCAGGTTCTCGAACTCTCTTCCCATCACCCAACCATCTTATTGCCTCTGTATTTCGACCCAGGAGACAGTGTGTCCAAAAACTTTAATTGCCAAATTCAAGTGGCAGAATTGAAAAGTTGCAGAAATATTTAGGTGATAGTTTTTCTAGACTACGGTAAGGCTAGAAGCATGGCTAGCTCGTAAATTTCGGATGTTGACAACGGTTAAAAGATGGGCGTTGTTACCTGCATCAACATAGAAGCGCCATGCATAAAACCTTTCGCTTGCCTTTTAGATACAGTTTTCTGTCGCATTGCACGCCATGCTGACCGGCGCCCCAAATTAGTGCTGCGCAACCATGCAGACCATTTTCTTCCTTACGCCCAAGTGCGAAACTTAAATCTAATATTGTTGTGAAACTGGTGATTCGGGATGGAGAGTTGCATCAAAAGTTAAAACGATGCCTTGAAAGCTTCCATAATCACACTAGACAGAGCTTGACTTCTCAAAACCTGGTAAGTGAGCGCCTGAAAGCTTCAAACTGAGAATTGATCGCAGAGGGGAAGTAATAAATATCACTCCAACCTTTCTGCTGCCGTGGGGACCATGTTTGCGGGGAACTAGGGTTTAAGTTTCACTCTTTGAAGTGATGCCATTAAACCGGAGACAAACAAAGAATTTGATGAGCCGAGCTTTTGCCTCGATTTTGTGGTAGAACACATGGCGGTCCTTTTGGGTCGTCACTACAACACTTGATAGTGCATTTCATGAAAAATATCATCTGAATAGTCACTTGTGACCATTTAATTAAGAAACGATTCTTTCAGAGATTCAGCAGATAACAAAATAATTTATTGTTGGAGATATCATTTTCGTAGATCAGGTTAGTTTTCGCTTTACCGCCTCACTGTGTTCGTGCCGGGGATAGGGAAAGATTATGCAAAAGTTTAATCTCAAAAGACTTAATAGAGCTTTGATGTGCATGATTCAGAATGTGAGGCGGCATTTTCGAACAGCGCCCAATCCAAGCTTACTTGCAAGCCATTATCAAAACCAGTTATGTTTAACTGTTTGGCTAAAACGAAAAATAGCATATTTAATGCTAATGGCAAATTAATCAAGTACAGAAGTCGGTCACTTTTGTCGACCATGTAGTCCTTGTGTATTGTTTATGTTATTAGCACCCAAAGCCCGCCTCAGTAGACTTACATACGAGACTGCATGTTCGTGCATTAGCTCGTATCTTTAAACACCGCGATTCGCACATATTGTAAAATTGACATTCATTTCATCTTATTTCGATGAAGCAGACGTATAAATTCGAGAGTGATCAGTATTTTATTGAGTTGTACTTGTTCTTGCTTGCCACTCACGAGAATTTAATATTTTCTGCGAACTTGTCACGAAGTGAAGTAGAATTCTACGGCCGTTTATATGTCGACCGATACGTATTCCACGATCCGACGCGTAGGTTGCATATACGAAGCCCAGTTCTATTGTGCATTTGCATTAAAAATGGGACGTACTGAAGAACCTCATAGTCTACAGCGCGGGATAAGTCATTACTATAAAGCCAATGAATGCGTGCTTTTTAATTGCTATTGAAAATTTATATCAATTAGAGAAATTAGAATGAGATTCCTCGGGACTTGTTTATTGTTGCCTACTCTATTGGGGTCAGTCCTCGCCATCCTGGGCTGCGAAAATGCAAGGATTAGACAAACTGGCTTAAACGCGAAAATTTACTCTTATCCATTCTATACTACATTTGGATGGGAAAGTGATTACTTCACAGGTGCCTACAAAACTGAGTTGATCGGAGAGGTCGATGGACTCACCAATCCTTATATCGCTCGTCAAGCAGGGGATAGAGTTTACACAAACGGTGACTTATTTGGAATCCCGACTCAAATTAGTAATTGGACAATTGAATATACTGGATACTTTAAAGCAGAAGTAACTGGAGATCATCACTTTTATGTTTCTGCTGACGATGGTGCGGCCATGCAATTTGGTGCGGCAGTTGAATGTTGCCTGGATGCTGGAAATAGTGCCACTGATACTGTTTCTGTTAACACCATTGGATCTGGACCTGGTGGTTACAGCACATATGCTACATTTACACTTTACAGTGGCTATTACTATCCTATAAAGATTGTGACTTTTAACTGGAATGGTCCGGGCTCATTTGCTATGGACGTATATGACCCATCCTATGACAACATTGATTACAGCGGGCAGTTATACCAGCTTGAATTTGGCGACACATGCAATACCGCAGTGGTACCATCGGCAGCTTTATCCTCGACCACAACAACTACCACAGAGTTGACGAATAGCTTATACCCCACACCCGGTACATATACTCCATCTGACTGTTCATATGACGCCACTTGCATTGTTGAGGTGATAACTGGTCACACAACTACCACCGCCACTGAACTCACCAACAGTCAATACCCAACCCCAGGTACTTATACCCCATCTGGATGTTCCGATGATGCTACCTGTACCGTTGAAGTCATTACAGGCCACACAACTACCACCGCCACTGAACTCACCAACAGTCAATACCCAACCCCGGGTACTTATACCCCAGCAAACTGTACTGATTTGGCAACTTGTGTTGTTGAGGTGATTACAGGCCACACAACCACCACCGCCACTGAACTCACCAACAGTCAATACCCAACCCCGGGTACTTATACCCCAGCAAACTGTACTAATTTGGCAACTTGTGTTGTGGAGGTGATTACAGGCCACACAACCACCACCGCCACTGAACTCACTAATAGTCAATACCCAACCCCAGGTACTTTTACCCCATCTGGATGCTCTGACAATGCTACATGCACGATTGAAGTCGTAACTGGAAATAGCTCCAGTTTGAGTCATTACGTTACTGTCACCGAGTTAACTAACAGTCTACACCCAACTCCAGAAACATTCACTCCATCAGGTTGCTCAGATGATGCTGTTTGTACAGTTCAAGTTTACACTCAGAAGACTCCAAGCTCTTCCTTTTCTACTACTTCTGACCTCAAAAGCAGTGAATCTGCAGCACCAGAGAGCCAAGCTACATCTGATCCTGCTTCTGCCACCAGCAGCTATTCTGCGGCATCAGAGAGCCAAGCTACATCTGATCCTGCTTCTGCCACTAGCAGCTATTCTGCGGCACCAAAGAGCCAAGCTACATCTGATCCTGCTTCTGCCACTAGTAGCATTTCTGCCGTTCTTTCTTCCTTGGGCTCCTCAACTCCTTACTATCCGAACGTGACCATTTCAACTTCGACAGAGACAGAAATCAAGCACACTGTCGTCACGATCACCTCGTGTAGCAACAATATATGTCACACGTCTGAATCCACAGGCGTGTTGTCTGTCGTTACTACAACTTTGGATAATATGGAATCTGTGTATACCACAGTTTGTCCAATTACATCTTCTGCCACCCGCCCAGTTTCATCGTCTTCAGTTGAAGACCACAATTCAGGTACGGAACCTGTTTTGATCTCCGATTCAGGATACCTGAGTTTCGAGAAAACTTTGACAGAAACTGAAACCAAGCACACTGTCGTCACGATCACCTCGTGTAGCAATCATATATGTCACACGTCTGAATCCACAGGCATTTTGTCCCTCGTCACTACAACCTTGGATGACATTGAATCTGTGTATACCACAGTTTGCCCAATTACACCTTCCACCACTCAATCAGTCACAATTTCTCCAGCTGCAGGCCTTTCAAGCATAGAAGGAGGTTCCAAAACTCAAACTGCCCACTCAGCTTTTGAAATCTTATCTTCTTCAACGGAACCTGTCGTCTATAGCGTCAGTACCTTCTTGGAAGGAGGAGCCGCTGGACCTACAATCGGTATTTCGGCTTTTGCCCTAATTCTTGCCTTTTTCTTCTAGTCTTAATATGAAGTCTTAAATTGATCATCTCAGGAGAGTAAACTGAACCAGAGTTTTTGATGTTCGTTTAGAGTATTCGTCCACGGAAATGTAGGATATTAGTGTCTCTGGTAATCAATTTATGTCCCGCCAATGCCATTCTACATTGAACGTGTTGAGAGTAAAATACCAATACAAGGACATCCCTCAAACAATTTTACGACCAATCCTTATAAAGGCAAACACAAGCATATAATGAAAGATACTTTTCAGTCAATATTTGAGGATTTAACGGCAAATTAACAAAATGTTCGGCTTAAACCAGTGTATTAATCACGGTGTCAAGTTTCAAGAAGGAGAGGATTGATGAATATCAAGACTTGTTAAGAATGTTTTAAGTTCTCANCTTTGGAGCGGCACTTAAATGCTACCACGATGCATAAATTAGTGCAACTGATAACATCTCTGTCAACACCATCGGAACAACACCAGACCCGAATTCAGCTACATCCAAACTTTACGGTGGTTATTATTATCTAATCGAAACTATCACATTCAATTGGAATGGCCCAGAATCATTTTCTATGCAGATGTCAGATTCAGATCATGAAAATATCGCTGGTGTTAAACAAGTTTACCAAGTCACCTTCGCCAAAACACAAAAAAAGGCTTTGATCCTGACTACCACCAACACCGCTGAGCTTACCAATAGCTGGTACCCTAGTCCAGGAATTGAAACATCCTTTAGTTGTCCCCATGATGCCGCATGTATTGTTGGAGTGATTCAGGTCATGCCACTACTTTGACTAAACTCACTCGTAGTCAATATCCTACTCCAGGTGCTTACACGCCAACAGGAATTTCTGCTGATGCTACTNCTTTGAGCTTACCAATAGCTGGTACCCTAGTCCAGGAACTGAAACATCCTCTAATTGTCCCCATGATGCCGCATGTATTGTTGGAGTGATTTCAGGTCATGCCACTACTTTGACTAAACTCACTCGTAGTCAATATCCTACTCCAGGTGCTTACACGTCAACAGGAATTTCTGCTGATGCTACTTGTTTGACAATTCCACATGCACGATAGAACTTGTAACAGGAGAAAACCTCACTATGAGTCAATGTGTTAAGGTCAACGAGTTAAATAACAGTGTACACCCAACTCCAGAAACATTTACTACATCAAGTGCTCAGATGATGCTGTTTGTACAGTTCAAGTTTACACTCAAGAGACTTCGAGCTCTTTTTTTCTACTACTTCTGACCTCAAAAGCAGCATTTCTGCAGCACCAAAAAGTCAAGCCACATCTGATCCTGCNAGAACTTGTAACAGGAGAAAACTTCACTATGAGTCAATGTGTTAAGGTCAACGAGTTAAATAACAGTGTACACCCAACTCCAGAAACATTTACTACAGCAAGTGCTCAGATGATGCTGTTTGTACAGTTCAAGTTTACACTCAAGAGACTTCAAGCTCTTTTTTTCTACTACTTCTGACCTCAAAAGCAGTATTGCTGCAGCACCAAAAAGTCAAGCCACATCTGATCCTGCTTCTGCCACTAGCAGTAAGTATGTCGTTGTTTCTTCCTTGGACTCCTCAACTCCATACTATCTACACGACCATTTCAACTGGAATTGAGACAGAAACCAAGCACAGTGTCGTCACGAACACCTCGTGTAGCAACGATATATGTCACGCGTCTGAATCCACAGGCGTGTTGTCTCTCGTCACTACAACTTTGGATGACATGGAATCTGTGTATACCACAGTTTGCCCAATTACACCTTCCACCACTCAATTCATCACAATTTCTCCCGCTGCAGCCCTTTCAAGCATAGAAGGAGGCTCCAATACTCAAACTGCTCACTCAGCTTTTGAATTCTTATCTTCCTCAACGGAACCTCTTGTCTATAGCGTCAGTACCTTTTTGGAAGGAGGAGCCGCTGGACCTACAATCGGTATTTCGGCACTTGCCCTTATTCTTGCCTTTTTCTTCTAGTCTTAATATGAAGTCTTAAATTGATCATCTCAGAAAAGTATACTGAACCAGGGTTTTTGATGTTCGTTTAGAGTATTCATCCACAGAAATGCAGGATACTAGCGTCCCTGGTAATCAATTTATGTTCCGCGAATGCCATTCTACTTTGAGCGTGTCGAGAGTAAAATACCAATACAAGAACATTCCTCAAACAATTCTACGACTAATCCTTGTGTAGGCAAATATAAGCATATAATGAAAGATTCTTATTAGTCACTATTTGTGGTTTTGACGGCAGATAAATAGGATCGTCGGCTTAAACCAGTGTATTAATCACGGTGTCAAGTTTCAAGAAGGAGAGGATTGATGAATATCAAGACTTGTTAAGAATGTTNTAGGATACTAGCGTCCCTGGTCATCAATTTATGTTCCGCGAATGCCATTCTACTTTGAGCGTGTCGAGAGTAAAATACCAATACAAGAACATTCCTCGAACAATGCTACGACTAATACTTGTATAGGCAAACATAAGCATATAATGGAAGATTCTTATTAGTCACTATTTGTGGTTTTGACGGCAAACAAATAGGATCGTCGGCTTAAACCAGTGTATTAATCACGGTGTCAAGTTTCAAGAAGGAGAGGATTGATGAATATCAAGACTTGTTAAGAACGTTTTAAGTTCTCATAGAGTCATTTAGTATAACAGTAGTAGCAAGAACGTAGAATGGATTATATCCAAGTTATTACAACAGATCGTCATGTGTATGATACATAGCCCTTTTCAGACTAATCTATTACAGTTGCAGAATAAGGATACAGGTGAAAAGAGTGTCTGAATATTCGAAGTAGAGCACTTATAATGAAAAAGGATGATACATAAATAGCAAACTCATTCACCACACTATATCCATAAGCTGCAACATTGTTCCAGACAAGGCTAAGAGAGCTGCGAAATCAACAGGGGGTTTGCAACCGACAAAACGCACAGGTTCGACACGCCCCCAAGAACTACTTAAAGGCGGCCGTCGCGCGCGCCCGCTGCCCATCCCACCTTGCATCAATCCTGAGCCCGGGGGCGAATTTTGGATGTAGAAAGTAGAATGCACGGGCCGCGGGGTTGCAGATGGCGGCGCTGAAAAGAAGACTTTCGGTTGCGGCCATACCAAGTGGAAA
>NXGY01000021.1:0-88446 GCA_002893645.1 Metschnikowia hawaiiana
AGACATGAGACAAACTGTCGCCGTCGGTGTCATCAAGGCTGTTGAGAAGACCGACAAGGCCGGTAAGGTTACCAAGGCTGCCCAAAAGGCTGCTAAGAAGTAAGCAACCTGACCTAGTCATGACTTAGTTCGAATATACAAATAGATTTAAAAGCATATGTAGCATTATTGGAGTAGTACGCGCGCTGCTCTGCACGGGCTCGATAGCAGAGGCGATTTGTGGTACGAAGAGGTTCCATCAGGCTGAAAGTGGTCGCGGCGAACGTTTAACTTTGATGTATTCTAGTAGCATTGAGGAGCACTGTGTCAAATTCTGGATTTTCGGGAGCGTTGTGTCTGAATTTGCTCTCGATGATTGGGACACGGAGAAAAGGGCTAGGTCTTGAGTTGCCCTCCATAGGGGGCAGCGAAGAGCTCATTTCGAAAGCAACGATGTGACTTCGGTAAAGCAGCGGTGGGGAGCCCGCCTAAAGGAGCCCTTACCGAAGGCAATGGAGAAGAGAAGCAGCCTGGTGTTTCATTGAATGTGACGAGAGGCCATGTCCACTTGAATGGGCGACAAGATGGGCCAGCGAGAAGCCAGGCGGTAGAGATTCTACGAGAATGTAACCGGTAAGGAATTTAAAGCAGACTGCTTTTGCCCGGGGGCTTTGGCTGCGGGCCCAAGCCTTATTCACCGAGTTTTTTCTAAGAACCGCAACCGGACCGCTTCGGGATACATGGCTGCTCAAAACGGTGGTGAGTTGATAGGCTGAAGTGAAAAAGTTAAGCGAACAAGCTGGAGTGAACAAGCTGAGGTGGATAAACAAAAAAGCCAAAGTGAACGCTTGAAGTACACAAGTGTGAGTGAACATTTAAAGTGAAAAACTAGAGTGAACAACTCAAGTGAAGAAGTTTCAATGAAGAAGCTTAAGTGAAGAAGCTTAAGTGAAAAAGTTTAAGTTGGTAAGCTTAAGTTGGTGAGCTTAAGTGAACAATTGAAGTGAAAAAGTTTAAGTTGGTAAGCATAAGTGAACAATTAAAGTGAAAAAGTTTAAGTTGGTAAGCTTAAGTTGGTGAGCTTAAGTGAACAATTAAAGTGAACAATTAAAAAGCAAAAGCTTAAGTTGGTAAGCGTAAGTGAACAATTAAAGTGAAAAAGCTTAAGTTGGTAAGCTTAAGTGAACAATTAAAGTGAAAAAGTTTAAGTTGGTAAGCTTAAGTGAACAATTGAAGTGAAAAAGTTTAAGTTGGTAAGCATAAGTGAACAATTAAAGTGAAAGAGTTGAAGTGCAAAAGCTACAGTGAATCAGCTCAAGTGGACAAATAGAGTGATTGGAGTGACCAGAATGACCAGAGTGAACAAATTGAACAGATTGAACAGATTGAACAGATTGAACAGATTGAACAGATTGAACAGATTGAACAGATTGAACAGATTGAACAGATTGAACAAAGTGAACAAAGTGAACAAAGTGAACAAAGTGAACAAAGTGAACAGATTGAACAAAGTGAACAAAGTGAACATGTGACCAGAGCCAGACTTGGAGGCACAAGCTGGATTCCAGGCGGAGGCCGGGCCAAGAGTGCTCGGGCCAACGCCAGACAAGGGCATGCGAGGCTGAAGACCGGGCCGCCCGCAGACCCCGCCGCAGTTGGCAGCACCGCCGCCACCCCATGGCCCCGTGGCCACTCCACTGATTGGACACCAGCCAGCGGGACAAGAGGACAGTCAACAAATTGCACGCACAGGCGGCCCACGCAAAAGAAGTTCGCACCCGACCACCGCCGGCTGTCCAAAGTATCTCGCACTCGGCCGTGTCCAAAGGCAGTGGCTTTTCGGTCAGCCTGCGCAAGGCCCTGCCAGCGAAGCCCACGTGCGCACGGGCAGCCGCACCACAAGACCCCGTCCCAGCAGCACACCAACGGCGGAAAAAGCCCCCGAGACAAAGCGCCCTGTCCCGACAGCCAAGCCAAAACACCCTGTCCCAATAGCATAAGATAAGGCGCCATGTCCCCACAGCGCAGAAGAAGGCTGCTTGCCCCAACAGCGCAAGCCCAGCACGAACCCACTATGCACGTGGGCAAAACAACAGCGCGTGAGCCGCACCGTCCGCCGCAGCGAGCATGGCAGCGGCCTCGGCCATCACCACAGGCTTCCACCCACAGCTGACTAGCGCGACATTGCGAGCGACATCTCGGCCCCACCATGACCAGTGTGCTTAACCGGGGCGCCGCCCTCTTCGACGAGAGAGACTACAACCATGCCACCGACAGCTCGTACAAGCAGTACCGGGCGCAGGCCAGCCAGCTCTACGACAAAAAAAACAAGTTGTCCCAGCAGTCGCAGGAGGCCTACCGGGCCGGCAACAAGCAAGAGGCCCACGAGTTGAGCGAGCAGCTGAAGCGGGCGTTGGAGGAGGCCGAGAACTACAACAAGAAGGCCGCCGAGTACGTCTTCTTGGAGAACAACGCCGACTCCGCCGCGGACGAAATCGACTTGCACGGGCTCTACGTGAAGGAGGCCAAGTGGATCTTGCAGAAGCGTATTTCCGAGGCCATCGCCCGCAACCAGAACCACTTGAGGGTCATTGTGGGCAAGGGCTTGCACCTGCAGAACGGCGTGGCCAAGTTGAAGCCCGCCGTGGACGAGATGTGCCGCGAGTCCAACTTGAAACACTACATCGACAAGAAAAACGCCGGTGTCATGGTGATCGACTTGTCCAACTCGCTGTCGTCCAACATTCCGTCGCACTGGGACTCGGCGCCGGTGGGCAACCAGCAGCACTACCAGCAGCAACAGCAGCCACAGTACCAGCAGCAACAGCACAACACCAACAACAATAACAACAATAACAACGGGGCTAATACGGGCGATCCGTTTGTGGATGCCTTGTTGAAGTTGGTCTGCTGGTGCTTGAAGTGAGCTTCCTACGGGCGCGGCCCCGGCGCTGTGTTTCGATCATCTTGTTTGATTAATGAGACCCGGGCGCCCTTGTCGACGCCGTCCGAGCAGCGGCCGAGCCTGCTTCTCCCGCAAGAGAGCCAGCTCGTGTCCGCATCGACAGAGGCGCCGCGGGCTTCCTATTGTAGCTAATAAATGAATTAAACGGGCAGGGGAAGGTGTTCCAAGAACTGAAGAAAAAGGCTCGGCGGGACGCCGGCACACCCAACACGACAGTAGCACATCAACAGGCGCATCCCGACGACGAGTTCTCCATGTGGATGTTGATGGCATCGTTGTAGTCGTCATTCATGTCGTTGCGAGAGCCCTCGTTCAACTCTTCCTGCTGCAAGGCCATCTTGGCTACGACCTCAAAGGCAGACTCAACGTTGATGGAGTCCTTGGCGCTGGTCTCGAACACCGGGTACTTCAACCCGCCCAACTGGTTGTTTGTGATGTTCAGCAACTTCTTCTGCAAAGACGGGATCTTCTTGCTGTCGTCCACGTCGATCTTGTTGCCGATGATGATGAACGGAAAGTCCTGTGGGTTCGACACGTTGGACTGGATCAAAAACTCGTCCTTCCAGGACGTCAAGTTGTTGAGCGACTTTTCGTTGGTCACGTCGTAGCACAACACACAGCAGTCGGCGCCGCGGTAGAACGCCACGCCCAAGCTCTGGAACCGCTCCTGGCCGGCCGTGTCCCAAATTTGCAACGACACCGTTTTGTTGTCGATAGTCAAGTCCTTGGTCAAGAAGTCCGCGCCTATGGTGGCCTTGTACTGGTGGGAGAACTTGCTGTTGACAAACTGCTGCATGAGCGAGGTTTTGCCGACGCCCGAGTCGCCGAGAATGATAACTTTGAGAAGGGTCTTTTTTCTGGAGGACATGCTTCCGTGCAATGGACGCTGTTGGTGGGGGGTAAACTAGAAGGTAGTGGCGTCAGGGTGTGTGCGGTGACGCTAGTGTGTAGGTGTGCGAGGAGTAGGTGCGAGGAGTAGGTGCGACAGAGTGGGTGCGAGGGGCAGGGCGGGTGGTTCTGGATGGGTCCACGGGGGGTGAGCGCCAGGCCCACAGAGAGCAAGCAAGAGCGGACCACCCGAGCACGTGCCCAACCTGGGCCCATCAAACAACCGAAACAACCCATGCCGGCAGCAATCGCATCACCCAACAGAGAGTGCCCAGGGCGTGGGTTGGTCAAAAGATGCGTGGTTGCAGAAAGGTGCGAGCTCTCCAAAATCAAGGCACAAGCGGCCCCCGCCAGCGCGCAGAGATAAGGCAACCGGCCCTTGTCGGGCAACCGACGAGCCGCTAGCAAACGCCCCCAGGCGGAGCCCGATATGTGCGGCATGCACGGGTCTCGGTGCCGGGGGCATCTCCAGGGCCACCGTCACTGCCCAGGTACAATGACATCAGCACACCGCGGGTGACCCTTGGTGGCGCCTGCACAATGCTTGCGAAAGCAACCATAGCCACAGTGGCTGTCGTGCCTGGAAGTGGGGCCCGCCACGTTTATATAAAGTACCGGTGATTTGCCTCCGGGGCGCCGAGACCTTTCATTTCCACTAAGCACTCAGAAACCACCTAGCTGACTAGCAACAGTAAAAACAACACAACAGACCACACCTCCACAATGACTATTCAAACCGTCGCCAAACAATTGACCCAGTCCACAAAGTACAAGTTGAACAACGGGAACTATATCCCCGTGGCCGGCTTTGGTGTCTACCTATTATCACCAAAGGAGACCTTCGACTTGGTATACGAGGCGTTGGCACAAGGCTACCGCCACATTGACAGTGCCATGATTTACCACAACCAAAAGGAGGCCGCCCAAGCCATTGGCCAATTCGTCAAGGACCACAAGGATGTGAAACGTGAGGACATCTGGTTCACAACCAAGATCTGGAACGAGTCCCAGGGCTACGAAGAGACAAAGGAGGCCGTCGCCAAAATTGCTGCCGATGTCAAGGAGTACATCGAATACGTGGACTTGATCTTGATCCACTCGCCTCTCACCTCAAAGGACAAAAGATGCGGCACATGGAAGGCCTTGCAGGAGTTTTACTTGCAGCCGGGTAATGATGTGCTCAAGATCCGCACCATTGGTGTGTCCAACTTCGGAATCGAGCACATTGAGGAATTGTTGAGCAGCGAGGGTTTTGTGGTCAAGCCTGCCATCAACCAATTGGAATTGCACCCATGGTTGCCCCAGCTCAAATTGCGTGAGTACTTGACTGCTCAAGGCATTCTCATCGAGGCATACTCTCCATTGACTCAAGGTAAGCACTTGAACGACCCTGAGTTGTTGGAATTGGAGGCCAAATATAAGATCTCCAAGGTGGAGATCTTGTTGAAATGGTCTTACTTGCAAGGATTTATCCCCTTGGTCAAGACTTCCAAAAAAGAGAGAGTTAAGGAAAACTTCAGCATTTTGCCCGAATCCCATGGAACAAGCGATACCTTGCATGAGGGTGGAAACCTTGGAAAGATTGACTTGGACTTGAACATCTTAGAGCACTTGGACAAGCCAGACTCACACCAGGTTTTCACCTGGGGCGGCAAGGACCCTACCCAATACAAGGATCAATAAAGGTGATTTTGTCATCCAGCTACAGTCGCATGTGGCCAACTATTGATAAGCCTTCTGGGTGGATGCGAGTCCTATTTAGCAGGCTGCTACCTTACGCAGGGCGGGGGTGACGCAGGACACCTGTAGTGAAGTCGCAACCTAAGCCACAGTTGCATGAACAGCTGCATTTGTTGCAACCAAACTTGCGCGCGCTTTACTAAAACTCTCCAATAGCTTAGTAATTTATGACAGATAGGATATCTGGGCTCCTTATATAACAGCGCCTATGTACCCTTTCTCGGCAACCTCATCGCTACCGTAAAAATTAAAATGGCTCCCAAAACCGCAATCATCACTTATTCGCTTTACCAACACATTGGAAAATTGGCCTTGGCACAACAAAAGGGAATTGTCGCCGCCGGCGGAGTGGCTGACATCTTCCAGGTCAAGGAGACCTTGCCTGAGGCATTAGTGCAGAAGCTCGGAGGCATCAAAACCGACTTGCCCGAGGCCAACAATGACACCTTGCTTGACTACGACGCCTTCTTGTTCGGAATCCCCACTAGGTACGGTAATTTTCCCACCCAGTTCAAGGCATTCTGGGATCAGACAGGTGCATTGTGGGCAAAGCAATCCTTGAAGGGAAAACCTGCGGGCCTCTTCGTCAGCACTGGAACTTTGGGTGGAGGCCAAGAAACCACCGCAATCAGCACTTTGTCTACTTTGGTGCATCACGGAATGGTCTATGTGCCGTTAGGGTACTCACACCCGGGCCAAGCTGATAATTCCCAAGTTCATGGCGGTTCGCCCTGGGGAGCAGGCACCTTCGCTGGCCCTGACGGTTCTAGAGAAGTGACGCCTTTAGAATTGGAAATTGCCCAAGCGCAAGGTGAGAACTTCTTCAACACAATTAAGAAGTTCTAGGGTCTCCGCTTACTTCAAATAGACTTGATTTCAATTGAATCTAATCACACATTTTTTTTGTGAGCCTGATTGTGAGCAGTAGAAAAGAAATTGTGGTGCATAGTATATGGAGGTACCCTAAACAGCTGGCGCAAAAGATTGCCCAGCCTGAATTTGAGTCTATAACCGATTTGGCTTTTTTTTTTTTGGTCTTTTTTTTTGGTCTTTTTTTTTTTGGTCTTTTCCCATTTGACTCTTTAAACTTACCTATTGCAACGTGTTTTCGGCCTGAATTGCTCCAGATTTATTATCTTAGGAGCCGCTACAATCGGCTCATCAGGTTTTCTTCTCTCCGGTCACACTACAGTTTCCATGCATGTTACAATCAAGGTGACTTTTTCAGACAACTTGGACCGCATGGCCACGACCGATTTTTTGTTCAAAAATCCGCCCTGCACCGAAACAAAAACTTGCTCAATAGTGGGCGGTATCAGCAGAAATGCAAGTTCCGCCGTCAACAGTAAATATCATCGTGACTTCAAAGAGGCTCTCTGAAAGCGGCTCAGCTAAACAGCAGCAGCCAAGGCGCGAACACTTTTTGTGCGCCGCACGCACGGACCGAAAAACATCTGGAGTTCACCAAAGGTAGAGAGCAGTACCTCAGTCTGAGCCCCAACACAACATGAGCCAGAAACCAGTCAGGCAGGACTATATTGCCAAAATAAGGTATACGAACAACTTGCCTGTTCCGCCTTCCAACCCCAAGTTCATCAAGTACAACACAACTGAACATGTGACCCAGGACCAGGAGAACGAGAACCTCTTGAGCTCGCTTTTCAGAAAAGAGAACTTCAACCAATTCATAGGCCAGATCGACGAAAACTTCGGCATGACTTTGAACCCCTTGGACGTCCTGGGGTTCTTGGATGGAAGCAACCCAGACGTCATCTACAGCAACAATTCCATCCCTTTGCACCCCAAAGACCGTGTCCTACTCAGAGACGCCGGTATTGGCAAGATCAACAAGTCCGAGCCGGGTGTTTCCTTCTTGAGAAGAACTGAATATATTGCCGAGAGGCAGCTGTCGGTAAAGCTGGAGGAAAGAGCCGCATCAACCCTTCTCAAGGAGGAGGACGACAAGGCCGATCCAGAATCGCAGTTGAAAGCGGTCGAAAAGAGTTTCGACGATGCACTGGAGTCTTTTGCTAACTTTGAGCAATTCAGACACCCAAGAAAGAAGCACTTGCGTGCCGTCTCGGCATTCCAGCTCTTGCCAGATACTGCCATGATGGACACTAAGTTTTTGACGATCAAGTTCACTGGTTCGGCCTCCATTAGTAGGGACTTGCAGTCCTTGAAGAGACTGGAGAAGAGCGCCTACGACGAGTCTTTGCAAAAAGACGCCTTGAAGTGTGCTATTTACCGCCCGATCACCTCGGAAGACGGAGAATGGGTGAGCATGTACCAGAACAAGGATGCCCGCTCCATCCACGACTTGCGCCAGAAATTGGACTCCACCGAAAAAGAGCAGCCTGTTTCCTTGGCTGAGAATGACCAGAACTTGGACAGTTTCCGTTTCAAGCATTATAAAAACTATGACATGAGCTTCCAACGCTCTGCTAAGCCTTATGGTGAATTGGCCATCAAGTTTGTGCCTGAGGAGAACAGCAACAAGCGTCGTGCTGCATACTACAGTCCAATTTCCGGAAAGGTCGAGTTGAAGAAATACAGAGCCTCAACAAACACAGAGGTCAACAAGTTTTTGCGAGACAGTACTGTGGATGTGCTCAATTTCAAGTTGAGAGAGCCAAACACCGACGAATTGAAAAAGATGGACAACATCCGGTCGGAGTACGATCCGATGGAGTTCGAAGGTGAAGAGGAAGACGAGGAGTCGAAGTCGGAGGTGGAAAGCGACATTGCCGACGAATTTGACAAGGCCACGGAAAACGAGTGATGATTTCGCAACTTGCATGAGCGATTGATACTAAAACGCTACTAATGCCGCGTTTGTTCAAGACCCTTGAGGCTGGAAGCTTATTTATTAGCTTCATGGCTTTCTGTTGAGTCTCGGTGGAATTGATGTGAGAAGGACAGCGAGAAGGGTCTGGACGGTAGATGTAATATAGATAAATACAAGAAACATAAAATATGAATCGCATTGCGAAGATAGTGGATGTGAGTTGGATGAGTGTGTGAAACTAAACAGAAGATCTGGGGCACCAAGGCGCCAGACCATCTTACATGAGAACGCAGCCGGATTTCAGCTTGGCTTTTGAGGCCAGCGCCTTCTTCGGAGCCAGCTTCTCGCCTTCCGCTGCCTTCGAGGAGGTGCCCGGATCTGATGACGAGGCCGAAGTGGGTTTGGTTTTCTTCGTGCGCTGCGCTCCCGGAGACGCCTTGTTTAACTTCGCTTGGAGCTGGGCAGCATACCTCGAGTCCTCCTCCTCCTGGTACTGTTGCAATAGCAACTCGTCCAAAGTGGCATTTTGTGTTGGCCCACAGGTATCTTGTGGGGCGTCCGATGCCTCAGAGACCGGTTGGAAATCGCCCGTGAGGAAGTTGTCCTGGCCGCCCGTGATACTAGTCAAAGATTGCCATACATAGTGTGAATTCTTCTGGAAAGAGCCGTCGGTCACTAGAATAAAGAACAGGTCATTTTGGTCGCGGTAGAGGGTTGCGAAATGGTTGTTGCGGAAGAATATGGCCACGGAGTCTGGCGGAACATTCTTACGCAAGAGGGAAAAGCCGTGCGGAGTGAGTTGTGTGCTGTTCTGCTCGAGCCAGTGTTTGATCTCGGGAACACCCGGGCTGTCGGGCTCTTGGATGAGGTAGTCTTGGATTGCGTTGAAGTCCTGTAGCCTAGAGACGAGCAGCGAGGCTGGCTGGGCCGATTCGGGGCCGGGGGGCTCTGCATCCAGCTGGGTGTTCCAGCACCAGCCGTGGACAAACGTGAGGCCGAAGGCCCTGAAGATCTGGGCGGCCAAGTCCGTTTCTTTGAACGCACCGGAGATCAAGTTTGGGTTCACTTCCAAGCCCGTGTGCAACTGCGGAAGATTCTCGAGCAGCTGGTCCACTAGCACCTGGTCAAAGTGGGAGCCCAGAAGCAAAGTCTCGGCCAACGCAGAGAGGATGTCAGCGGATGCCACGGTTTGGCCCACGCGATTGTTCAAGAGCTGCCGGAGCCCGTGCAAAGGCGAATGGCCGTCTGCGTCGCAAGTCTCGCCTGACGACACAACTGACGGATCTGGCTGCCACTTTCCTGAGGAGTCGTTTGTGCGGAAAGGGTTCAGGCTGTGGAGGTGGCTCAGCGGCCCCTCTGAGCACGACGTTGCAGAGGCGCTGCCGTGAGCCTCTGGATGAGAGCCGTCTGCCTGCCTGTCTTCGAGTTCCAGCAGATCTCTTTGGATCGGGTCCTGCGCGTGGCGTTGATGGATATCTGCCTGCAAGAGAAGAGTGTTGACGAGGGCAATGAGGGGGCATGGGCCGTTCTCCAACTGTATGAGGATTGGCGACGCCTGCTCATAGACAGACCATCGGATGAGCTTGACGGGAAACTCCATTTTGATTTTGGGCCGGGTGTGGACTCCAGGGTAGTGAGGAGAATGGGGCTCTGGACTGCCGGCGTGTGGTGCACAGAAACCTGGCGGGGATTTTTTGGGCGGGTTTAGACTGTCAGCAGCGTGCTCTTGGACTGTGGCCACCGCTTGGGTTATCACGCTTTTTATATTTCTGCTGAGACCTCTGCAAAAAGCCGCTGCTTCAATGTACGCCTGCTGGAGTCACTAGTGAGCGCGCGCCTTATCATGATCATGCGCCGCCAAACCCCACACGGCTCATCTTGGCTGAAATCCCCCAAGTTTGGGGCAATCTGCACACTTGGGGGAGCCCCTCCTAGGAGCCGAGCCACGGCAGCTGAGCGTCTTGAGTGTGAGCTTTGGAAGCGCCGTGGGAACTCGAAGATTGGGAGACCACCGGCCGTATCCCAGCCTGGTCCTGCACCGCGAGTAAGTGCTGTGGACCGCAGTCGCTCTGCGGCCATGCTGTCGTTTGCCCAGAAATCCGGAGTTCCCCCTATAATTGCGTCACACGGTGGGGGCTGCCACAGCCCAGGCTGCGTCCTGCGGCCGACTCACGTGGCCATCATGCGGCCACTGGTTGCAATGATGCTCGAAGCTGGGCCTACGGCGCTTCACGGGCTCTATTCAGGTCTCTGGCATAGTCTTTTGCAACACCAGTACTACCAACCGGAAAGGGCTACCACGAACGCATACATGTGAGCACCTACAGCTCGGCTGGATGCTTATCTTGTATCAAGGTCCTATTATTATTCATGAAGCTGTGGCCGGGCCCTTTCACATGGACAACCGGACAACCACAGCCCCCAAAATCATCACTGCAAAAAGAATTAAACCGTAGCACTTCATGACCTCCTGCTGTATAACGCGCTCGCCGTCAACATCGAAGGTTCCTCTGGCCAAAATGTTCTCGTTGATGGGCTTCAAGTTTCTCTGTGCGCCTTGCGGAACCGAGTTGGCTGTAGGGTACATGATCTCGCAGAACTGCTCGATCTCGCCCAACTTGATACCGATTTTGAGGTAGTTTGGATCATGCACGCTGGACTTTTTGTTGATGACTCGGATGTAATGTCTGAAGATGTTCACAACACCAGGAAGCGTTCTGGACTCCAAGATGAGCTTGCACGTGGTTCCCTTCCTTATCTTGACGTTCTTCTCCAACACCTTAGGGTTGTTATAGATCTCCGCCAAAGTGGCAATGGCCATCACCTGGGGGATGGCACAGAAGTTGAAACTCGTGGCCTCCTTGATCAATGACAAGTACGTCAAGACATCAACCGCATGTCCCAAGGCATTCAAGACAAGCTCGTTTATACAGGCCACTCCGTTGGCTCTCTCGTCCAAGTTCTTGTTGAAGTTGGGCAATGCTGAGGTGTACTTGGACCACACTTCCTTGGGGTAGAAGGCACGGCCATCCTCCATGTCCTCGTGGTAGTCTCTGGTGATGTTGACTTTCTGCAAGAATAAGCCCATGGACTCTGAAAGCTGGTAGTTGTTTGCCTGGACTTCCTTGTTGGCGAAGCCGGCCAAAACCATGAGGTCGGACAAACCTTCTCCCACCAAGCCTGCGACATAGTGGCAGTACAAGTCAAAGTCTGAGAGAGTGGCGACACCATTGGTGTTGAAGTCGTCGTCCAAAATGTAGTCGGCCATACCGTTGCCCATCTTGTCTGTGATGCTCTTGATGATGTCCTGATAAGCCGGCTTCAACTTGTGGTACTCGACCAAAATGTGGTTGAAGCCCACCAAGACCGCACGGTCCTTCTCGTCCGGACCGTTGCCATCAAAAGTCCAGTCCTTGGTGTTCAACTTCTCGTGGAACGATCTCAACAAGGGAACCTTCACCTTGGGGTCGATAGTCATGTCGTCCTCCACGGTGTCAAGCGCACGCAAGACCAAGTAGAACAACATGACTGCATCTCTTAACTCGGGGTGCAATTCCTTGATCACCGCGGAGAAGGACCGAGAGGTCAAGTCCAAGTATTCATAACATTTGACCAAATCCGCAGATGCCTTGGAGAGATCAAGAGGGAACATGGATTGCTTGAACCCAAAGAACTGGATGGCTGCGAAGAGCTCACTAGGATGTGTAAGAAGCTGGAGCAATTTTCCCATGGTCGGATGTGTGGTGTGGTGTGTTCTGGGTGGCTAGTGTTTCTCGTCGTATAGAGGTGTTTGGTGCCAGAAAAAACCGAGCCATCGTATCGTCGCTCTGCACACAGACACCCACGCGCCCTCGCTCACTTTTTTCGCGTCGGGGTGTATTCGCTCGCTGGCGCTTCTCGTACTGTGCTGAGTCTCTGTGCTGCAGCCGCGTACATCTATATACTCGCGTGCGTATTCTTCTCGGATGCCTTGGCTTGAAGCGGGCTGCCGATTGCTGTCTTTTTGTATTTTTGTATTTTTGCGCCGGCGGCGGTCTTGAAGCGCAGGGAGCCAAAAGGGCCTTTTGTCGCAACGTGCCTCGTGGTGGCCCACTCTTCACCTACGCCTGCTGTTCAAAAGCAGTGTTCCCTGCGAGTGTTAATCTATCTAGTCGTTCTTTTATTTGCACTTGTATGTGGGTCGGGCTCCTATTGGTCTTGCCACAGGCGGCATTCTTTGATGGTGTTGCACACTCCTTCCGCTATGGACTCTGAGTTGCCAATACCTGGCGCCTTGTGTGGCTGGTATACTTCGGTTGCGGGAACGTGGGCGGCATCAGGCTACTTGCCACTCTCGATTTTCTCGAACCAGGCCCGCGCATCCTTGATGTTCTCCAAAACCAACTTATCCTCCTGTCTGTTGGTGTAATTGCCTCCGCCATTGTGATTCTTCAATACCACCATGATAAACAAATTGTCCGTAAGGAAATCGATGTAAAAGTGCGACCCGTTCGAGCCACGAATGACCAAGTTGTTGAAATTGGACCTGAGCTTGCAAAGCGACTGCTTGTATGTTTTGATTATGTTGGAGATCTTCTCAAACCGCTTGGGATCCAACGAGTCGAGATTCGAAAGGTTTGACCCATGCTTCTGCCGTTGGATCGATGCCGTCAGCGAGATAACCAAAAACGTCGTCTTCTCGAACAAGATAATTTCCTCCGCGTCGATGACATCATTGAACTTCAACAAGGTGCTGTTGAAGAGATTGATATTTGGAATCAACGAGCAAACTATCTGCGACCATGCTTTGTATAAGGACTCGTCCCAAATGGAAGTGGGGAACCCCACCAACTTGAATTGGAACGGGTTCAGAATCTTTTGCAACTTCTCCATCATGATGTGGAACAACTCCTCTCTTTTGTCCAATTGCACCAAATCCATTTTATGTAGCAACACAAAGATCTTGGCGTCTGGGCTGAATTTCTGCAAGTTGGTAAGTGCCTTGACAAAGATCTCGATATCTTTGTTGATGGACTTGGACTCCACATCAAACACATGTATGAGAACCTGGACCATCTTGAAAATGTGGTCCTTTTGGGTTGTGTAGTAGTTATCCATGAAAGCATCCTGTCCACCACAGTCCCAGAGGTTTAAGGTCATGTTACCCAAGAACCGTAAGTGGGAGTGTTCGACGTCGATAGTTGCGCCCAACCTGCGAGTGTCGAAAGCGGAGTAATTGGAGAAAATAATGGACCGCATCGAAGACTTTCCGGAGCCCGAGCGGCCCATCAAGAGAAGCTTTTTTCTCAGAGGCTGGGACATTAGTTGTTGTGAGCTGCTGTGGGTGGCACAAGAGATAAGCTTCGCGTGGTCTGTCTTGGTGCACGGATGTGTGTCCTTGGCCTCCGCGGCCGCCACGAGTGCTCGTTGTGTGCTCTCAGACATCCGTACATCCCGTCTTGGATGTGCCGGTTCTCGTGGTTACAGGCACAAATCTGGCACTGCTTGGGCCTTTGGCCAGTTTTCGCCTCGTGTTATTATCGATTGGCCGCCTTAACTTGTTAGTCATATCGAAATGCTCGGGTCTCTGCATGGCGCCCGATATGCAGGTTTCCGTTGACTGTGATAGGGCCGCACGATGTTCTGGTGCTCAGATTTCGGGTATACACGGCGAGGGCAGATCTCAGATAATCATCATTCTTTCGGCCTTGAAGAATACCGTGTGTTGATGGCACATAAAAGTCCTCTACTATTCCTTAAGCCTTGTTAAAATCGTAGGTTGAAGGCACATAAAAGCACCTTATTTTTCCTTTGTTGCATCCATATTAGAGGACGTGCGTTAGTGTGGTTGCAACAGTGACACTCCTGGCATAAAACGGCCCACAACTCGGGATTTTCCCGCAGAAAACAGAGCCCACAGCCAGAAACAAGGATACAGGGATGATGGTCGCCCATTCGGTGGATTCCTCCCGCCCCCTCTTGTAGCAAAAACATATCACCAGACCAGACCGGGGTGGGTGTATCGTCCTGTAGATAATGACTCAGGCTTTATCCGATGCATCCGCTCTCGGCCCGTTGTAAAGCCACACACTGCAGACAGCCCAACCTTAATTTCTCCACAACAAGAGTATACACCAAGAAGTGCCCAGCAGCAGCTTTACATCGTTACATGTTTGGACTTAAAGCTTCTGGTCGCACGGAATGCACTCCGAGCACACGGCGGTGGAATGCCTGTCCAATGGCTTGCTAAAAAGGGAACTTGCCGATGCCCCTACGGCTAGTTTTCTGCAGCTGCAGGCGAAGACTCGTAAATGTTCTCACGTGCCTTTTACTCATCCTCTAGGTTCATATATATGGAGATCTCCGGGCCCGAAAATGAATGCCCGGTAGAAACCTCAGATGTCTTTTCTCAAAGAACCTTTGTCTAGGCTTAAGTGGGGATTCATCCCAACGCGTCGTATAGTCGACGAAGGCGAAGAGTTCGTGGACACCTCAGGCGAGGTCCAAAAGGTCGGCTTGCAGGACAATAACTACGAAGCCATCACCAAGGAAGAGCCCGAAACTTTGGAGTATAGAGATGAAGCCGATAGACCGTGGTGGAAGTTTTTTGACGAGTATGAGTACCGTCTTAACAAGTTTGCCCGGGCCAACCACAAGTGGTACAAGTGGTTTGATGAGAATGATACTCCAGCTGAGCGCAAGCTTATGTGGAAAATTGACATCCTCTTGACCTTCTACTCCATGATGGCATACTGGGTCAAGTACCTTGACCAAACAAACTTGAATAACGCTTACGTCGCCGGAATGAAAGAGTCCATCGGCATGAAAGGAAATGACTTGGTTAACACCCAGGTGCTTTTCAATGTGGGTAACATTGTGTTCCAGATTCCTTTCATGTACGCCTTGTATGGCTTGCCTCTCAACTATGTGTTACCTGCGTTGGATCTTTGCTGGAGTGCCCTCACCATCGGTACCTTCAAGGTCAGCAACGTGGGTCAACTAAAAGCCATCCGTTTTCTCATTGGTGTTTTTGAGGCCCCTTCATACTTGGCCTACCAATATCTCTTCGGAACCTTCGTCTTCAACCCAGCAATGCTTGCTCGTCGGTCAATGGCCTACTACATTGGACAATACTTGGGTGTGTTGACTTCAGGATTAGTCTCTGGTGCCATCATGCGTACCTTCCAAGGCGTTGGAAACTTAGAGGCTTGGCGCTGGATCTTCATCATTGACGGTATCATTTCCGTGGCCGTTGGTATTTTGGGTTTCTACATGCTTCCAGGAACGCCCACCGATTGTTACTCCATTTGGTTGACTGACGATGAGATTCGCTTGTTGCGCTACAGACTTAAGAAGAACCACACCGCTGGCAGACCTCAAATGCACTTGTTCAAGTCTTTGGTCTCCAAAGATATGTGGGTGCTGATTTTGACCTCGTGGGAATTTTACGTCTTGGCAGTCTGGAACTTGTTCTGCTGGAATAACAGCAATGGTGCTTCAGGTGCTTACATTTTGTGGCTCAAGGCTTCTAACAAATTTAAAAGCGGAGAAATTCAAGACTACAGTGCATTGACGCCAGGTCTTGGCATATTGTGGCTTTTGTTGACTTGTATGTATGCCGACATGTTCCAGTCTCGGTACTCCGCAATTTGGCTCTCGCAAGTGTTCAACATCACAGGAAATGTCATTTTGGCTGTTTGGGATGTGCCAGATAGTGCCAAGTGGTTTGCCTGGTGTTTGCAGTACTTTGGTTGGGCCATGGCACCTGTATTGTACGCTTGGCAGAGTGACATTTGTCGGAGAGACGCTCAAAAGAGAGCCGTCATTTTGGTTGTCATGAATATGTTGGCTCAAGCATCTACTGCATGGATGTCTGTCATTGTCTGGAAAACTAAGGAGGCCCCTAGATACCTTAAAGGTTATTCTTTTACGGCTTCAAGTGCTTTTTGCTTGTGTATTTGGACCGTTCTCGTTTTGTACTTGTACAAGAAACAAGAGCGCTCTTATGCCCGCCAGAATGGTATTGTTCTCTTCAACTCCAAGACTGACCCTGAACCTCTCCAAGAGCTGGTGGAAGAAGAGAAAGTTTCTCTGAGTGAGAAGCTTGGCTCCATTTCTTCTACCAAGTCTGAAGATTAGTCTTCTTATACATACTTTCTCGTCTTATTTAATTTTAATTCTCAAATAATAGTTTACCTTTTGCGTTTCCTACCGTCATTACGTAATAAGTCTTAAATATTGTCTAGGCAATTGCTAAAGGGCACACAAGTTGCGACTTTTAAGGCAACATCACCGATTTAGAATCAACTTTTTATTTCAATTACGCGCTATCAAAAACCCTGGTTTAAAGTTACCTTGCATGGCTTGTCGCCATTGCTCGCGCTTATTTTGCACCCATTCTTATAGTACAAACATGGGTCAACGCAGAACTAAGCTGAATAAAGACTTTTTCTCAAGGTTTGATAGCCACAGAGGTTTTTGTCTTCCACTAAAATCTTGGTAGAGTAAACAACTCGTAAATTGTCGAACCTATTGCAATGGTTTGAATCGAATGGTTGGTCGAACCTTCGAAAAAAGGGGTTTGACCTTAGACTTCACCCTATCCCGTCACTAAAAAATGTGGACAATATCTCGAAATTATGAGGAATGACTCTCTGTAAAGTTTAATGTCTAAGTGAATTGTAATTCAAAGGGAATTCAAAAGTGATTGATGATGTTAGCACATATATTGGGACCTCTGCTGACCTTCTGTCCAAATTGACGATCTAAGTTTGGAAGCTCTTGCCAAATGAAGTCGCCAAAGATTTCAATGACCTTCCAATGGGTAATTTTTCAAAACATTCGCCAAAATATCAGCACTTAACCGGACGACTTGGCGAAATTTTTGCAGCCAACAAACCAGAATTTGTTAACTATATTAAGAGCTAATTGCTCTTCTGCTTGAATTCTATGACACCATCGAGCATCAAGTCATACAAACTATTACAGCCAAATCAAGGACCGGCAATTGTAAGGTAAAGCTTTTACTTTGATCAAAACTCACGGTATTGGCCGCAGAGACCTTGGTTTAGTGTGTTTGAAAATGGAGAAGAAACATTCTTGATTCGCTTCTCTTTGGGATCTTATGCTGCTGTCGTTTGCGGATGTAGTCCATTGTGCCCGGAAGTGAGGTTGATATTAAAGTTTGGGGTGTTACAAAGACAACGAGATATGCAACTCAACAGACTCATGGATGAAAGATCTTTTCATCAAGATCCATTAAACCAGATGCACGTAATGAGCTAAATGGCTGGGTTATGGGTGCTCCACACATTTTGAAATACCTCGAGTTGACAATGATTAATTCCTTTTCGTGGCTTTGCGTTTATTTCTTTATTTCTTTTTGTGATATGTCTGATATTCATCAAATTAAATTCGAGCATCACATAAGCGATTCGGAATGAGTCAATTCTTCGCCCCAATTGTATACCAATATCCTTGCTTAATTCTTTTTTGGAGACAAATTGGATAGGTTTCATGGCCAAACAAATTGCTATCTACCGGTCTTTGACAGAAGATGTTCTCGAGTCCTTGACTTCTTTGTGTACTATAAATGAATTGATAGATAAATTTGTCTTGAGATTTGATGATTGGAACTTGCATACTGATCATAGTCTAGAGCCGATTGCAGACGCGGTTTTCTTTCTATCAACAATGGTGTTGTCTTGCTATTTAGTTCTTTTGTTACTTTTTTTTGCCTTTCTTTGCTTAGCTCTCCTAATGGCTCTGCCGTTCATCGCAATTCTGGCTGTCTCACCTCTTCTCTTCAGGTCACGGACGGCTTCCTATGATAAAGACATGAAAGAACAAGAAAAAAACAGTAAGGTTGTTTTTGACTTGATCTCAGACCCTTTATGATTGTGTGAACTATCTTCACTTGACTCTAATCATAACTAGTGATTATTTATTGAAAATTTACATTCATTCTGTTTCCGTTTATCAGTGCCTGTGGATTTTCTATCAGAGCAACTGTTGGTATCTGTTGAATTCTGACATCCACCGAATCTCTTCTGGCTTTAAAACAACATCCAGTTGTTTACCTAGAGTGAGGCAGCTTTTAGTTTGTTAAGGTCGGCGCCTGAATTGCCCTTGGCCTTTAAAAATGACCTTCTCGCATTTCCTGCTATGTTCTATCGCTGACGTAGGAGTCTCTGAATCCGCCTCTAAATCCGCCACCCCTTCCTCTAAATCCGCCTCCGCCTCTTCCTCTGAATCCTCCTCTTCCTCTGCCTCTTCCTCTGAATCCTCCACCGCGCATACCTCCTCTGAATCCACCTCTGTCCATTCCCCCGAATCCACCATGCTCCATTTCTTGAGAAGCTTGGCCACCATAGATTCCCCTTCCGAATTGTCTACCCTCTCTAAAGCCCGGATCTAAATCAATCTCCAAACTTTGGCCGTCTAAATGAGTGCCCTTCAAGAATTTCATGGCGTTTAAAGATCCCTCTTCGGCTTTATAGATGACAAAACAGAAGCCGCATGGCGTCAATTTATTTCTATCAAGTCCCATAATGATACGGTCTATGGTTCCACATTTGGAGAAGAGTTCGTGGATTTGCTCCTCAGTGGTGAAGTGGGTGAGGTTGCCCACATAAACGGTCTTCAGTGTAATCGATTTCGTGATGTTTTCAAAATTCTGTTTTCTGACACATTTCCTTATCAAGTACTGCGAAGGCTTGTCCAACCTATCAGCTGAGTTTGTGTATCTTTCTTCTATGAGTTCCATCCTGCTACCCTCTGCAACTGGGAAGACGGCCGAGACATGAAGTTGATGTTGTCCCTCACGTGATAATCAACGCACGTGACTTCTTCTGTGATCGGTGGTTTTCAGTTTCAAATTGTAGAAATGGTTTCACACGGAAAAGCCCTTTCGTTGATTTGAGCGCCAGAATACAAAGTCAACTATTCTTTAACGTAGACTTGTTTGAGAGCTTTTTGTATTTTTAATGTGCTCCTACTCTTAGTGTCTTGAAATTTTATTCCTAGGTTGCGAAAGAATTCTACACGCACAAGGCAGAACCCCAGAAAACTAGAAAAAATCTAGACTTCGGACTTTTCCCTGGGTATGATATAATATGAACACCCTGATGCATTTTGTCTTCTAATTTCATTTTCAGTATTCAAACGACACCAATCATGATCATTGTCTATTTTACAGGTCACTTAGACGAGCTTTAGATTTTAGATCACGTGCCAAATAAATAAAGACAATTCAAATCAAAACGAAATTATGATTAGGATGAATGAGGGATGGAGAAAGGAAGAAAACACCTACAAATTGTTCTCTTTTACAAATATTACAATCGAGGATTGTTGTCCAATTACGAATGAATCTGGTTTCTGCCAGAGGCCCTCTTTAGGCTGGGTCTCGCAACCTCCACTTTACGCGTTATTCGCGCTTGTCGGAAACTACATCCTTCTCTTGCAAGCGAATAATTCGGTTGAATTGAGATATTCTCATACACAGAGATGTTCAAATCCGTCTTCAAAACGGGAATCAGAGGTGCATACTCCGTCTCGGATAACGCGTCATTTTCAACAGAACTTTGGGCTGTATATCCTGCTAAACACCGGCAAACGGGTAAAGCGGCATCTGTTTTCATTCTCGACAAATATAAGCTCGAAGCACTTGTGCAAAGGCTAAGCTCCCAGACTGCTAATACCAGAAATCCGAGGACAATAATCAGCGAATACTATGAACAAATCAAGCTAGAGATATCCAACTTGACTAAGTTGAAACACCCGCAAATATTAACCGTTTTAGAGGTATTGGAGGAAACCAAACTGAAGTTTCTCTTTGC
Source organism: Metschnikowia hawaiiana (assembly GCA_002893645.1). Lineage (NCBI taxonomy): Eukaryota > Fungi > Ascomycota > Pichiomycetes > Serinales > Metschnikowiaceae > Metschnikowia > Metschnikowia hawaiiana. The sequence continues at coordinate 20,180 of NXGY01000021.1, forward strand.
CACTGAACCTGTGTCCGGGAACCTCGCAACTTTGTCTCTCAAAGACGAGAATGAATTGAGTATCCAAAAAGGAATGTTGGAGGTTTGCAAAGGATTGCAGTTCTTACATGACAATTGCTTGATTATTCACTTGAACTTACAACCATCGTCTATTTTCGTGAACCAGCAGGGTGACTGGAAAGTTGCCGGCTTCAAGTTCTTACAAAATTTGAATGAGAAAAATGCACAAGAACAACATAATTATTTCATCATGAATAACTCATCGATGATCGATTATGCGAACCATAATCTTAATTTCACGGCGCCTGAGCTTGTGATTGATGATTCTTCTCAAAGGCTTTGCACCTCAAATGATGTTTGGTCTTTGGGAATGTTGCTTTTCTATTTGTACAACAATGGAGAGTATCTTATAGATTGCTTTGAAATCAATAATGTATCGGATTTTAAGAAGGAGTTCAGAAAATTCGAACAGAAGTTCTACAATCATAGGCCTGCGGAGCTCAAGTATCTTCTCAAAAACATCCCCGATACCTTGGCTCCAATAATGCTTCATTTACTAGCCAGATACCCGACTGACAGAATGTCGATTGATCAGTTTATCGATTCTGATTACTTTAATGGCAGTTTGATCAAATTGATGTGGTTCATCGATGAATTCAACACAAAAACAACCAGTGAAAAAATTGTGTTTTTAGATGGAATCCTAGGCCCGGATGATTTATTATCCCTGTTGCCAAATACGTTTAGAAATGCGAAACTCTTACCCCTACTAATAGAGTCCCTTCAATTTGAGGTTGACCTTTTGCAAACCAACAAAGTCTTGGACTCCGAGTTGGATATTTATTTGAGCAAAGTCTTGCTTGTAATTTTCAATATTGGTAAATCCCTTCTGAACCTTTCATTTCAAGACAGAATTTGTGATGTTCTTTTCAGCAATAGGTCATCAAGGAAATCAGAAAGCCCCCTTATGAAATTAGCCAAGACATCGGTTAAAGTCAGATTATCCATTGTCAGCAACATAGAGGTGCTATGGAAAAAGCTACCGCAGAAAATGACACTTGATATCGTAAAAGATATCTCTGAATTCTGCGTAACACCACTGGAGAAAATATCCAAGGACGTGGACACAAAAGAAGACCAAATTGCTCTTCAAGACTCATTCTTGGAAAATCTTTCATTGGTTATGGAGGGTTTTGATTTCCCTTACATAAAAAATACGCTTTTCCCAATGATTTGTTTAGTGTTTAAGACGACAACTATTCTTTCTACAAAGCTTCAGACAATCAGAACATTTGACAGAATGATCGAGAAAAAAGTGGTGGATAAGGTGATTGTCAACGAACAATTACTTCCAATTCTCGAAAATTTGAAAAGCAGAGACAAGCGGATTGTAAAAGAGATATTACAGTTTTTTGTTCATATATTGATGAACTCGCATATCGATCTCAATTTAGAGGTTTCCGTTGAAAAATTGCTTGGTCAAAGTTTCAGATTGGCGTTTGGTTGTAATGACTGTTCTAAAACGGAGTTCCAATTTTTCATGTCATTGGTTGAAAAGATACAGCAGAAGCTTGTCAGTGATAAATTTGAATTGTTGGATCTGAAGCTGACGGGTGACTCCACAAATTTCAATTCTTTAATCCAAAGCACTAGGATAAAACAGGAAAGTAATGAACCTAGCATTAAGATGCCGATATTGAAACCAACCACAGACAATAATAGCCAAAGCGAGGATCATCAAGTTCCTGTCTCAAGGGCAAGAGATAAAACACCTAAACCTCTAACCTTAAGAGCTTCCGGTCAAAAGCCCAAAGCGCAGTCCGCCAAAGCTCCAAACACCTTGAAATTTGGGGCCACCAGCGTTGCTTCTAATAATCAGTCCACCTCTGTTGTGAACAACATAAAATTGCCCGCGCAGAACGGCGGAAGGGAAAACATGACTCAGCAGATGAGTAAACAGAGGAATCCACAATTCCAGGGATTCAGCGACGAGAATAAACCGTCAACAAACGTCTTTGACTCACCAGTCTTAAAACCAACTAACTATGAAAGTTTAAACCTGCAAAATCGGTTCCAGACACCAGCTCACGCACCAAAATTACCACCAGGCTTTTCATCTGACATGGTCTTGACGCCAACTAGCTCAGGGTTCCAGCAAACTAAACAATCCCCTACGTCAACATATAATTCTAACTCCCAGGATATCTTAGATCTTCTTTAGATTTTATATATGCCAATGATAGAGGTGTCTTCATTGTGATCATACCCGTTTACTCTACTTACGTATGGTTCAATATTTTCATTCAATTCAATAATTTAATCCCCTAGGTGGGGCCCTATTATGCTAGATGAGATGCTTAGTAAACACGCTTAGCTGGTGGGACTGGCTTACAGTCATTTTCGTCCAAAGTGGTCTTGATGACATCTCTGTAGTCCAACTTAACTTGGTGACCGAAGTCCTTTTGGTAAGACAAGGTGTGCTTCATCCAGTTAACGTCATCTCTCTCTGGGTAGTCATCTCTAGCGTGAGCACCTCTAGACTCCTTTCTGGCAGCAGCAGAGTAGGCAGTTTGAGTGGCACAGGTCAACAAGTTTTGCAACTCGAGGGTCTCAACCAAGTCAGAGTTCCAAATCATAGATCTGTCGGTAGTCTTGACATCGGCAAAGGTCTTGTCAATCTTGTCGATGTTCTCAACACACTCGTCCAAAGTTTCTTGCAATCTGAAGACAGCACATCCCTTTTGCATAGTCTTTTGCATACTCAATCTAATTTCAGCAGTAGTCTTGTTACCATTGGCGTTTCTCAATTTGTCGAGGTTTGCAATGGATTCCAAACCAAGATCCTTAGAGACTGGCTTGAGTGGTTCACCTGGAGTCAAGGAGTCTCTGATAGTGTGGGAGACAGCTCTACCGAAAACAACCAAGTCCAACAAGGAGTTAGCACCCAATCTGTTAGCACCGTGGACGGAGGCACAAGCAACCTCACCACAAGCCAACAAACCAGGAACAACTTCATCCTCACCCTTCTCATTCTTCTTAAGAACTTCACCAGTCCACTTGGTTGGAATACCACCCATATTGTAGTGGACAGTTGGCAAAATTGGAATTGGTTCCTTAGTGACATCAACACCGGCGAAAATGTGTGCAGTCTCAGAGATACCTGGCAATCTCTCCTTCAACACAGAGGCTGGGATATGAGACAATTGCAAATGCATGTGGTCCTTTTCAGGACCAACACCTCTACCTTCGTTGATTTCCATGGTGATGGCTCTGGAGACAACATCTCTAGAGGCCAAATCCTTAGCAGAAGGTGCGTAACGCTCCATAAAACGCTCACCCTCAGAGTTGAGCAAGTAACCACCCTCACCTCTGGCACCCTCAGTAATCAAACAACCGGATCCGTAAATACCGGATGGGTGGAATTGAACGAACTCCATGTCCTCCAATGGCAAACCAGCTCTGGAAACCATAGCATAACCATCACCAGTACAAGTGTGAGCAGATGTACAGGAGTAGTAGGCTCTTCCGTAACCACCAGTGGCAAGAACAGTCTTGTGAGCTCTGAATCTGTGCAAGGTACCGTCTTCTTGGTTGTAAGCAACCACACCCACACACTCACCGTCTTGCATCATCAAGTCCATGGCGAAGAACTCAATGAAGAAGTGTGTATCGTGTCTCAAGGATTGACCGTACAAAGAGTGCAACAATGCGTGACCGGTTCTGTCAGCCACAGCACAGGTTCTGTAAGCTTGACCACCCTTACCGTATTCCTTGGATTGTCCACCAAAGGCTCTTTGGTAGATTCTTCCCTCGTCGTTTCTACTGAAAGGAACACCATAGTTCTCCAACTCGTAGATGGACTGAGGAGCCTCTTTGGTCATGTAGTGAATAGCATCTTGGTCACCCAACCAGTCAGAACCCTTCACAGTGTCGTACATGTGCCAGTGCCAGTCATCCTTGTGCATGTTTCCAAGGGCGGCGTTGATACCACCTTGAGCAGCAACAGTGTGGGATCTGGTTGGAAACAACTTGGAGATACAGGCAGTCTTGAATCCAGCCTCGGCCAAACCGAAGGCGGCTCTAAGACCAGCACCACCAGCACCAACGACCACACAGTCGTATTCGTGGTCAATCACATGGTATTTTTGACCTAAGTATTTTGTGGAATTGACATTTTCGCCTTTGACAGATCCAATGACCTGTCTCGAAATTCTCGACGTGGAAAAGTTTCTAAAACTCCTTAACATGATGTTGTGTGAGTTATTTTTTTGAGCGTGGGTGTGAAAAAATTCTGTTTTCTCAAGGGTGTGAGAAGGTATGGGGTACAGGTTGGTAATTATAAATTCCAAGCGCTCTCATTTGCTGAGCACTCACGTCGCAAAATAAGATGCCGAGGTTTTCCGGGATCGTGTCGTGCAAGCTTTCGTTTCACAGAAACCACCCGGGCTTTTCACCTGAACAACCCAAAACTTACCACCGTGAAGACGTCTGAAACTGATTGAAGGTGTGGTAAAAATTAAAATTCAAGACCAAATGAATACACAGATCTATCAGTTCTTTAACTTTGCTTCGAATCCGGGGATCCATGCAGGACGACAGATCCTGGCCGTCCCGGGAGGTGTGGGGTGGCGAACTAACTTATCTAGATCGTGAGAGGACTGTCTTTTATAGGATGAATCATCTTTACATTGTTGAAGCTTTTCAACAGGAAATAAATGTAGACAGACTCCCCTATGACATCCATCATCGAAGAAAAAAAAAAAAAAGCTAAAAATGGCAAAAAAAAGAAAGGGGCATACTGGGAATTGAACCCAGGGCCTCTCGCAAATTTGACAACCGAAGTTGAAACCCAAAGCGAGAATCATACCACTAGACCACACGCCCATTTGTTGAAGTCTAAAGAAACCAACATACATAAATCGCACAATACACAATCTTCTTGCTAAGTTTTTCAGTTGTATCCGCCAAACTATATTACAAAATTGTTACTTTGGTTATCTACATTTCTGTCTGTCTGTCAGTCGCAAGGGTATAGGGATGTTACCACATTGCTATTATTGTCACTAATGAATTCATGGTGTTTTTTTTTTATCGCAGGTGGTACTGCTATGTCTGTACTCTATACTTTTGATTGTTTGAAGTCCATAAGCAAATAAAGTCACCCATGCAATTAATTTTTCTATGATCTCATTAATCTAAATAGAATGGTCGAGTAAAATAGCTCCGAGCAACGGGCATTTTTAAAATATTGTATATTGAGGCAATAAAGAGTAGCAAACTATAAGGGTTTTTAACTTGGGCTTAATGCCACTGAAAGGCTTAATACCACTCAAAGGCTTAATGCCACAAAAAAGTTTAGGGAAATGAATTTCTACCAAGCGATTACTTGCAATTGGCATCTAACTAGAAAATCACGTCTTCTTCCTTGTCCTCCAAGACGTCACCGTCGCCAACAGCCAACTTACTCACATCATCCACGATTTGCTCTTCGGTTGGTTGAGAAGCTCCAGCCTTCTTCTTCTTCTTCTTGTTCTTCTTCTTCTTGCTAGAGGCCAGGGCAGGTGCTGGGGATGAGGCTTTGGAATCGTCGTCGTCTTTTGTCTCATTGCCTTGATCATCATCATCTTCATCAGCATCTTCTTCGTCCTCCTGTTCATCGTTATTTTCGTCCTTTCCTTTGTTTCTCTTAGCCAACTCCTCGGCTTCCTCGATTGCTACAGCCTGCTGCTTTTTCTCTTGGACTTTCTTCAATCTGTAAAATTCCTCTCTGTCCAATTCGTCCAATTCGGAATTGATGTAACTGATCGTGTTCTCAGTCTTTGGGATAATCACATGTTCAATTGCATTCACTCTTCTGTTTGTGACCTTGATCACTTCGTCCAAAATAATGAAAGCAGTTTGTAAAGAGGCCAACTCAACCAAAGTTTCGACTGCCTTCGTGTAGACAATCTTGGCTTTTTGAACTTGCTGACCACCTCTACCCAAACCAGTCATCTTGAAATCATTGATGTCCTCGTTAACATCACTTTCGAAAGCTGGCAAGTAAACACCAGAGACATTCTCTTGCTTAGCTTTAATTTGAAATCTTGCATTCTGAACACTTTCGATCACCTGGTAAGAAATGTTATCACCAGTAGCATACTGGACCTCGGCGAGAGAGAAAGCAGCAGTTTGCATGACCCGTCCCATCTTTCTCTTGGCATCGTCAATTCTTTGCGTAATGTCTCTGAATCTCTTGGTTAATGCCTCGGATTTTCTTTTCAACAACGAGTGTCCTTGTTGTGCACCCTTCAATTTACCTTTCATGACACCCAAAGTCATACGAGTGGGGAACACTTGCTCCCTGTTTCCAGCACCAGACATTTTTAGGGGAGCTTGAGGATGAAATTCACTTTACTGTTGTGAGTTATTGGCTAGCCCAATTCGCTCAAGGGTTTCACCGAGCGACTTCTTCCGGATGTACGGGTGTGGTATACCTGGAGTTCATAGATAAGCCCTGCCTACAGTATGAAGTGTTCAAACTGATAGAATACTCGGCGTTAGATCATGTGATCTGCACACACCAAGCCGCCAAAAGGAGAGGTCAGGAAGAGCCCTAAGTTTGAATTCATTCCAAGATCATCTGATATCTCTCTCATAAAGCTACAATATTTATGGCATAATGTTTAAAAGGTAGAGAAGAGGCTTTATTGTGCATGTTTTTGCATTACTATTATCCGCACACATCACCAATAGTCAGTCTTGTACTGAAGCCCGCCTCGAAGACATTTCGAAGGTAAATGAAGTGAATTAAAAAGATGAAAATTTGCTTTCAAGTAGCAGTGATTACTCAATTCGTTGGTCGTTTTGTAGTACAAGTTTTGAAGGTAATTTCGTAGCATTAGGCGGTAAGTACCTTACCAACCTTGTTATAAACACTAAATGTAATATCAACTCAATATGCCGAGACAAATTTGAAGGACACTTATAATCTGAAGCATAAAAAGAAACCAAGAGTAACATGATGACATACCGATCTTGAGAGCTGCACGAGCGTTAAGACTTTCACATCAGCGAGTCCTATATTACCCATCTAAATGACTATTTTCAATCGAAGGCAACGCTAAAGCATTTGAGAAACAGATGTATAAGCTTAACACAAATGTGGTGGTAACAAGAAGTTAGGAATCAGATTCTTGATATGGTAGACGTGTTGACAGTTTCCACACTCCATTTTTCCTTCAATGATCTGGGTCTCCACAAGTAAAGTATGCAATTCCTTCAAAACAGCCTGATCATCTTCCATAATGGGGTCTAGGTTTTCAGGTTTGGTATGAGGAAGGGAAGTGTTGCCCAAATCACTAGCGACCTTCAAGACTGCTGTCCAGTCTAAACGTTCCAACATGTGTACTATGAACTCTGCATTATAGTCCAGCTCCTCTTGGACAAGTTGACACTCGGAGTATTTTAGAGGGAAGGATTCAGTCGATGAATCGCATGTCTTGATAGCACACTTGACAAAGTTGGTTGTTAAAAACTTCATGGTTAATGTTTATGTGTCTTGGTGGGACGTTTCCAATGGCTCATCACAGAAAAATTGGGGGTGTATACAGGAGCACAGTTGGTAAAGTTTCTCACAGTGGTATTGCAACAAACTGAACCGTAGAATTTTGTCCAAAACCTTATTTATTTGGTATAATACTACTCTAAACGAGACTTCCCAGTAAGCTGAAGACGTGCATAATTGAGTGGCTTTAACTTTGTTGCTAGCCTAAATTGCACAGACCTCGTGCATCGAGGTGTTCCTAATCCGCGCATGATGCGCACCGCCATCACATGGTTTGCTTTCACCATTCATGCTCATGAAGAGCGAGGAATTGTTGTTTCTTGAGCTGCTATCGTTGTGACCAGTCATCGAACCCTGTTTTCGCTGTTGGCCTGAAGTCTCTTTCTTCACCTCACTGTATTGCAGGATCTCATTGTAGAGGTCGATGAGAGTTTCATCATGGACTTTTGTCAATCGATCCTTAATGACAGAGGCCAACCAAGCACATCTCGATTTGTCAGAACTTTCCATATATGCTTTTCCTAGTAACTTGATTATGTTATCATTTAAAAGTGTATCAGCAGCTTCTCTTTCAGATGTATGTTGGTGAACGTAGCTGAAATTCTTGGGATTGCCTCCTAGGGCAATTTTGATGCCATCCTTAGACTGTATCAGATCAAAGATTAACTTGCCAAGAATGCAATCAATTTCTTTAAATTGTTTCAAGTCGATGCAAGCTTTTATCGCTTTCTCTATGATACCAACGGAAATAAATAATGCTTTCTGCAGGCTCCCATAAAAGTCATCAAAGCTTGCAGAATCCCGACTCCATGACTCGATCATAAACTTTGGCAAAATGTATTTGTTTGTATTGCTTTCATGAACTGGTTTGAAAAATCCTAGAAGTATTCTTAGAGTCCCGACATCGCTTCTGGTAACCTGGTACAGTATGAGACTTTCCAAGATGGATGGATCATCTTGAATCATAGCATTGAAATGGCGAAATTCTTTTTTTGCGAATTCATGAGATTCTGCTCCATCTGCTAACACGTCTCCCATATCCCCAAATTGAGGTAGCGAATCGTAGACCAAGGACTGGTAATTATAAAGTTTTGCTTTTCCGAAGATGTCGAGAAGCTCTCTAAAGATTTCCACCAGGGGCACGTATTTGTTCGGTTTAGCCATGAATTGAGCTACCCCGAGTATGAAATTGATATGACTTAAGGGGCGACTATCAGATTTATAGTCGTGGAGAAGTTTCTTGAATGTGCGAAGGTATTCCGAATTGTCGCATATGTTGCTTGTGAATATGGGAGTTTGGAGGCCAGAAATCGATTTAGAAACTTTAGCATTGTCGTAATTTAATGACCGAGACGATTTGTGGATTTCGAAGTCATGCCTTATCAGTTCTCTACTCCGGAATCTCTCAGAGTATTTAAAACCATGGGTGAGTTGATCAAGATGCTCAGTGTCCAAGTGTTTCCAAATTGGATTATCGACAGAATGACTTCTGTTGCGAAAATCCATGAGATTCAGAAAGAGATTCTCTTTTGCTGCGTCGCTCTTCATAGCCTGGAAGAGGTCTTTTCGAATCAAATGATTAGCATCCATGCAGAGCTTAGATATAGACAAATCATCGAAAGCATATCGAAGATTAAGTTCCACAAGACATGACCTGATAAACAGGTTCGATATCATCGCCATAGACGCCAGTATTTTTGACGCATATGTCTTGAATTTCAAATCAGCTTCTGTGACTCCTTCTGCCTCATCATTGCAGTATTGATTGTTTCTTCCAAATAGTTGTTCGACAGTTCTAGAGTCTGAAAGGGCCGAATCGATAGCAGCTCTACGCGAGAGGTAGTCGACTCTTTGGCTAGATATGCTATCCAGAAACGCCATTTTCGACTGGATCTGTGATCTTGCTTTTTGTGTTTGTGAAGTTTCTCTAGACTGGCTTTGTTTCTTCTTCGCCTTCATCGATCTTAGATAGGAAATTTGTTTTTGGATAGCCTCTTCCTGGGCGTCAAGGTCCCGGATAACTTGTTCGTAATTCTCCAACTCCTTTGTTCGTAGAAGTTGCTTTTCGATTTCCTTTTGTTTATTCGCTGTACTCAAATGTTTAAGATGCACCAAGACAGCTACATTTGAAGCAAAGAATAGTAGATGTCCTGGGCTTTTTATCTGCCTCAAAAAGGAGTTTGAGCTAGGATTATGAGTCGAATTAAAGCTATGGCGTAGACCACTTAATGCATGTTTCATATGTAGATATCGAGCCAGCCTCCTTTGTGGCCTGGGTATTTGGCTAAACATGGTGTGACTTTGGGCTTTGAGACAGACTCTGCGCCAATCTCAAAAGCCGTAACCGCGACCTGAGCTTTACTTTTCACACCCGTACACCACATCAATAAGCCAGAAGGACTTATTTTTTTGTACTTGAGTATTAGGTATCGTCTTGAAAATAATAATTTCCATACTGACATGATTATTCTCTTCTCTTTCAATTTGTGATATTCAAAGTAGAATTCTGTGAGAGTGGCATGCCATTGATTCTCCCTGTGGGTTGAATACCATCACGTGACTATTGCCTCATAATCGCCTATGTGGCAAGTTGATCACCCATAGGCTAGTGCACTATTTATCACAAGAAACAAAATATGAAATTTCTGAAATTAATCTGGTCTTCTTTGCTTCTTGCCACTAAAGTCCTTGCTGATACCGAGGCAGGAGCTGATTCATCTGCAAATCTCGAAGACAAGGAGATTGTGGACCTTCAAAACTTCGAAGCGGAATACGTGATCCAAGAATACCCTGGTATCAAGAATCAAGAAATTTTGGAATTGTTAAATGGAGACCAAATTACACTTCAATACAATGTCACAAACAAAGAAGAAGAGCCATTGACTTTGGTAGGTCTTGGTGGCGCCTTTCTTGACCCTTTAACTGGCAACTCCAGTTACGTTATGAAGGCTGATTCAGTTGATCCTATTGTTATCGAACCACACAAATCGGCAAGCATCCGTCAGAAAATCGACATGAGTTTCATTCCTGGAAACTACGTTATGTCGCCATCTGTTTATGTTGCATTCCATGACCAATTGAAGGAAATCAAGGTGAAATCCCAATTTATATCCGTTGACGATGCTCCCCTTTCCTTCTTTAATCCACAATTCTTGTTTTTGAATGTGATTTTCATGGGTATCATTGCATTGGCTGCTTATTATTTCTACAGTTCATCGGTGAAGAGCTACTTGAAAAAGACCACTCCCAAGTCGTCAAGCTCGACAGGAACAGGCTCTGGCTTCGATCCCTCCTGGATCCCAAAGAATCACGTCACGATCCAGAGAAAGTCAAAGTCCAGAAAAGCGTACTAAATGGACTTGAAGAGAGATATGACGAAGATAAGTTCAAAGACATTGGAACGAGAACGAGATTTAAACCTTCGAATCTTCTCCTCTTTACTTTCATATGCCGTTTCGTTAAATAAAATATATTTGTTCTCTTACATGTGTAAATACTTAGTCTCTGGCATCGAATTATCAGAAGCATGTCCCCATTTCTCATTTGCGTTCGCAGCCGCAACCTAAATATAACACGTTATGGGCGGCCTGCAGTCTCGCCGCAGCATATCGATTCGACCCAACTTATAGCTTATCCTGTGATACAACCATGAGACTCTATCTCAACGAGCATCCCCGTACATTCGTGTTAGTTAGCTCTGTATTTGCCCTCGTTGTGCGACACCCCAATCCATCCTACAAATCAGATGAGCCACATAGACACAATAATCACATAACTCATGACAGACACAAAGACAGCACCAAGAAGCCACCTGGGGACAACAAGGTCTTGGTCGAATTCTTGAGGGCAGAGGAATTGAACTTATCTTCCTTCCTGGATATTACGCCCAAAAAATCATCAAATAAGCAGCTACTTGGGTTCCTAGGGTTCTTAAATGTTAAAGGCTACATTCATTTGGGGTTCATTACCAGATCTACGAAGGTTGCTTCTCCTCAATTGAATGAAAGCATATTCGAGGTGGACGATGTTGAATTCTATTGCTTGAATAGCGATGCTTTCGACACCTGGATTAATAGAAATGATGTGGATTTGAACAACATGAATAACGAAGAATCTGAGGGTTATTTAAATGGGTATCCAGCAGCTTCCGTGAGGCGTTTCCTCTCACTGGGGAACTTTTATTTTTCCAGGACCTTTGACATATCTTGCAATCTTCAAGAGCGTGGCTTTACAACGACAAACAAATACCAGAGCGTTTCGGATGATCCATACTTTTTCAAATTTGCCTGGAACGCACACATGATATCAGGACTTATTGAATTTAGAGACGCCTTGAATCCATTTGAAAGAGAGCATTTTGATCAAACAGGCTTCCTTACTGTAATCGAACGTGGGTACTGCAAATCTGTCAATTTTACCACTCTGGATAATGAAAAAGCACTCTTGACATTATTGTCCAAACTGGCATGCAAAAAGAACGGAAGCCTTTTTGGAGAGACTGGATGTGATGATGAGGGAGAAGTTTCAAATTATATCGAGAATGAAGTCATAATCCATACCGAAAAATTCACATTTTCCTATGTTATAGTAAGAGGAAATGTCCCGAGCTTCTGGGAGCTACAACATAATTTCTCAAATAACATTTTGTCTTCGAAGAATAGCAAGAAGCTAAAAATGACTCGATCATTCGAAGCCTCGAGCCATGCCTTCAAGAGGCATTTTGATGAGCTTAGGGCACATTTTGGTGATGTTCATATCATTAATTGCTTACTGCAAGACTCAGGAACCTATAAAGGACAGCTATGCCAGGAATACAAGCAACAATTTTCAAAATACACAGAGCCAAAAGAAGCAAATGTTGACGAAGCTCCAAATTTGTCTGAGAGGGCCATGATGTACAATTCCAAAATCACCTTTACGTCATTGCCAATTTCAAAATCATTTATGAGAAAAGTTGGAGATACGATTATCAATCCAAATGAGATTGTGAATCCTCTTATTAGGTATATTGGTGAATCAGGTGCCATGTTCTTTGATTTCAATAGAAATCTTTATGTTGGGAAACAACTAGGAGTTTTCAGAGTGAATTCCTTCGATTGTTTAGCAAAGGTCGACTTTGTTTCAAAAGTTATATGTCAGGAAGTTATTGGATTGGCTTTTAAGGACATGGGGTTAAAAATGACACATGAACTAATAAAATGTCATTCTCGCCTATGGGCTGAAAATGATGAAATTCTTGGAAAATTAGCATCCAACTCGACCTCACAAGGTTTCTCATCACCCGTGCATGTATCCAAGAAGCAACAGCTAGCAAAAAAGTATCTCAATGTTCTAAGGGACCACAAATCAAGTGACACCGCGATGCTAAAACTTTTGGGCAGGCTACCGGATCAAGAAAGAGTGGAGCTTTTCAACCCACTTCATCAGTACCTCAGTCTTGAGCTCAAAAAAAGAGCTACTGAATTTAGCTCCCGAAAAAGCATCCGAATTTTTGCATCCACATTTAATGTTAACGGAACGGTGTATGATGAAGATAATTTGAAGAATCTTCTATTTCCGCCATCCCACGATGTCGATCAACATTATGATTTAGTATTTCTCGGATTTCAAGAAATGATAGAGCTCACGCCAGGTAAGATGATTTCTGTTAAATCAGACAATTTTATAAGTTGGGAAAAGAATGTTCAAAAACTACTCAACACTCATGGCTCCGACAAATACGTCTCTCTATGGGGATGGCAAATGGGTGGCACAGCGCTTCAATTATTTATTAAAGAGAGTCAATTAAGCTTCATTTCAAATATTGAAGGTTCGATCAAGAAAACCGGATTAGGTGGAATGAGTGCAAACAAAGGCGGTGTTGGTGTTAGTTTCAATTATTCCAAGACTCTGATTTGCTTAATTTGCTCCCATTTAGCTGCTGGTTTCAGTAATGTGGAAGAAAGACATCAAAATTACAAGACGATAGCGAAAGGGATTATGTTCGAAAAGCACAAAAAAGTGAGAGATCATGATGCTGTGATTTGGCTCGGTGATTTTAACTTTAGGATTGATTTGCCCAATGAAAAAGTGAAACCAATGATTGAGGCCGGTGAATTTCAGAAGTTATTCGAATATGATCAGCTCAATAAGCAGATGGCAAATGGTGAGACATTCCCGTTTTACGATGAAATGGAAATAACGTTCCCACCCACTTACAAATTTGACAATAACACCAGTACGTATGATACTTCTGAAAAACAGAGGGTACCAGCATGGACAGATAGAATTCTCAGTCTATCTAAAAATAACATTTTGAAACAAGAGGTTTATGACTGTGAGCGTGATATAAAATTTTCTGACCACAGGCCTGTTTTCGCCATTTATTCAGCTTGCGTCGCAGTTGTGAACGAGAAACAGAAGCGTGAAATCACGCATGAAATCTATGAGAAGTATACAAAGACTTTGGGTGATATAAATTTCTTATTGACTGCCACCGATGTGAAAAAATTTGTGCAAGATGTTACTGACAATGCCATGCCTCCACCCAGTTCAGACAAGGCCAAGTGGTGGCTTGAATCGGGTGCCTCTGCGAAAGTCAACATTCAAAAATTATCAAATAGTGATACGCTGAGTGGAGATTTTCTTTTATTGAACCCTAAATCAATACCAAATCCTTTCGTCGCCACCAATGAGCCGGAATTTGTGAAAAGAAAAGATTTGGAGATCGCTTAAATAATTTATAAGGATATTTTCAACCGAATTTGTATCAGTGCTATTTATGATTTGTTTGACGTTGCTTCATTGTTATCAGTAGCTTGCAGTATTTTGATCTCTTCTCTGTTATGTTCAATTTCGTTTAGTATACTGTCCATTTTTCCATCCAAATCATCAAGCATTTTTTCGAGAAGCAGCGCTTGTTTCTCAGCATTACTTATGCTCTGGTATGTTTCTGCTATATTAAGGTTTTCTTGCGTCATCAGCTTCAGCTTCAAGTGGTTTTAGTTGTGACTCTACATTCGGTTGAGTAAATCCAATATCAGGGTGAATATATACAGGATTATATATGTCGCAGACGCGTACCGGTGTTTTGCTTTTTCTTCAGACAGAGTCTCTATGTAAGGCGTTGAGAACAGAAATAAGTGAAACAAAAGATGCTTGTGAGACATCCTCGTGTATTCCAACTCCCCACTTTGTAGCGCCACATCCCAACTCTGCCTCTATGTAGGTCACAGCTTTAGATTGAGAATCTGTACCCAAAGAGTGCTCGTGATAATGTTTCACAACCACACTAATTCCCAAATCTTTCTTTATGGCGTCTGAAAAGGCGGAAATTGGACCATTTCCTGTTCCTCTAATGGTTCTTTGTTCGCCGCCAACACTTATCACAACCTCGATCGATCTTACACCCTTATTAGAACTCGTGATCGAATAGTCGAGTAAGTTGTAGTAGTGATGCAGGGATTCCTCTGCTGCATCATAGTCAATGAAGTAGCATGTCTTGAATAAGTCGCAGAGCTCGCTGTTGGTGAGCTCCTGGCCCTTGATTTCTGCTTGCTTTTGAACTGATTTCGAAAAATCAACCTGTAATCCCTTCGGAAGATCAAGTTCGAGGTTCTTTAAAATCACCCAAGCTGAGCCACCCTTACCTGACTGTGAGTTAATTCTTATAATAGCCTCATAAGTTCTACCAATATCTTCAGGATCAATAGGAAGATATGGTAGTTTCCATTTGACTTGTGATCCATTTTTCTTTTCACGATTATAAGATTCGAAACCCTTTTTAATAGCATCTTGATGTGATCCTGAAAATGCGCAAACCACAAGTGACCCACCATATGGAGCTCTCTCGGGGATAGGTATTTTGTTGCATCTTTCCACGATATCAATTATCTCATTGAGATTAGAGAAATCAATTTTTGGGCTGATACCTTGAGTGTACAAATTAAGGCCCAAGGTGACCAAATCAACGTTTCCAGTCCGTTCCCCATTGCCGAAAAGACAACCTTCGATTCTATCAGCTCCGGCAAGCTGCCCCAACTCTGCGGCAGCGACAGCACATCCCCTGTCGTTGTGAGGATGGAGGGAAATGCACACTTTTTCTCTTTCACTAATATTCCTTGAGAAGTATTCGATTTGGTCAGCGTAAACATTTGGCGTGGACATTTCGACAGTGGCTGGTAAATTGAAGATGATTGGATTAGAAGCAGATGGAGACCATGCTTCCTTAACTGCTTCACAGACCTCTAACGCAAAAGTCAAATTTGTGTCTGAAAATGTCTCTGGGGAAAATTCAAACGCCCATTCTGTTTCACTCTGGTCGGGATCATCCTTCGTGAGGGATCTCACAAGAGAAGAACACTTGACTGCTAAAGCTTTGCACTCATCCTTAGAAAGACCGAAAACAACATTTCTAAAGCAGTCTGACGTTGCCAAATAAATGTGTACTGTTGCTTTTTTTGCTCCTTTTAAAGACTGCACTGTTCTTTTTATAAGTTCTTCTCTGCATGGAGACAAAACTTGGATAGATACATCTTCTGGTGCGTTCTCGACAGCATAGCGGGTGAAATCAAAATCAACCTGAGAAGCAGCTGGGAATGCGACCTCTATTTCTTTGTACCCAATATCAACAAGTTTGTGAAAGTACGCTTTCTTTTCCTCGAAAGACATAGGGTCAGGGAGAGATTGGTTCCCGTCTCTTAAATCTGTGGAAAGCCACCTTGGGGCTCTATTCAAAGTTTTTCCCGGCCATTGGCGATTATCCAATTTAATTGGTGGGAATGCGTCGTATTTCTCATGAGGGTTTTTGAGCATAGGCATGTTTTATGAAGTAGTAAGAATATTATTTAGTGGAGATTTTGCTTTTTAAATGTATGAGACCCTAAGAAATATGAGTCAAAATGGACTGTATATAACTGGACCTAGAGGTGGGGGTATTCCCCGTCATTCTTTTGTACGCGCAAGACCATTCTAAGCGTCGCCTGAGCAAACCCGCCTTCAATATTCTTGATATTTCATAAAGCATATGATCTAAAATTTGATCCTTAGATATTCACAATTAAGGGGCAAATGGTGGGTCATATACTATCCAACATATCAACAGGGGTGTAGAGATGTCATTGACACCTATTTGGTATCATTTTCCAACCTAACTGTTTGTAAGCTTTGTGGTCGTCTCGCTCAATTAATTCATTCACTCCCTTAAATTTCTGCCCGAATCTAAGACTTATCAGTATTCGAAATGCTGATGAAATGTCGTGCATATTGCAAATTCTGGAATCACATTTCTGAGTGTTCGCACACGTCATTTACCACGTTTCTTCTGGAATTATTAGGTTGTTCTTTGACGGCCAATCTGGCATATTTCGGAGAATGTTACAATTTAGATTTCCTTTTGATTATAGATCAAAACCTAAATTGCTCCGATTTTTGCGGGCTGTTGTCTAATTTATGGTTGGAGTATATTCAAAATGATGGGGTAAAAATGGCACGGTGAGATATACGGCCTTGTTGCATGCGACTGCTATTAGTGGAAACCACGGGGCTGCGATTGTATTGTACTATGTGCCCTGTCTTTTCGGTTGCGCGCCGTAATTCAGATATCAGAATGAGGAAATCGGAACGTGGGGTATTTTGAGGATACATATATAATAGGTAAAATGTTTGTCCCGAGATGACGGTCGGGAATAATATTAATTATCTTATATTCTAAAAAGCAATAAAAATTAAGGCCTCTATGGAAAGCAACAACCAAGCACCAGTGCATTATATATCCTACGATGCTGAGTTGAGGAAAGACAGATGGACTAAACGAAGCCTCGGTCATACATTTACGATCATTTGCTCTGGGTTCGCTCTTATTTCTGATGGATATCAAAACAATGTTATGACAATGGTGAATACAGTTTTTGCAAAGTTATATCCAGACCATTACAACACAAACATGAAAACGAATGTTTCCAACGCAGCTCTTGTCGGAACTATATTCGGGCAGGTGATAGTTGGTGTCTTGTCGGACAGATTGAGCAGAAAACAGTCAATTGTGATAGCCACACTTTTTTTGGTTTTCGGTACAATCATGTGCGCAGCCTCCCATGGTGCTAGTGTGAACGGAATGTTTTGGATGCTCATTATTTTCAGAGGAGTGACAGGATTCGGTATAGGGGCAGAATATCCGTCATGTTCTGTTTCTGCGAATGAGGCTGCAAATGAAACTTTTAAAAGGAGGGGCGGTATTTTCGTTCTTGTGACAAATTTACCGTTGTCTTTTGGAGGCCCTTTTGCATTGATAATCTTCTTAATTGTTTATCAAATAACGGGCGCTGCAAATGGTTTATGGAGGACGATGTTCGCAATTGGTGCATTTTGGCCACTTTCAGTCTTCTATTTCAGATATAAAATGGATTCATCAGAGCTTTTCAAGGAGTCTGCCATAAGAAAAGATGTTCCATACTGGTTGGCTTTGAAGTATCATTGGAAACGACTCCTAGGTACATGTGGTTGTTGGTTCCTTTATGATTTTGTTACTTTTCCAAATGGAATTTTTTCAGGTACAATTATCAGCTCCGTTTTACCGGATTCGCAAAAGGGAAATCTTGAGCGCATTGCCGAATGGAATTTGCTATTAGGAGTAATTGCAATTCCTGGAGTCATGGTGGGTGCCTACTTGTGCGATCGAATTGGGAGAAGAAACACATTGATTTTGGGATTTTGTGGTTATATTGTTTTCGGCCTCATAATCGGTATTGCATTTGACAAAATTAAAAACATAACCGCTTTATTTATTGTTTTTTATGGTTTGATGATGTCCCTGGGCAATTTGGGTCCCGGTGATATGATGGGATTAACATCCTCGGAATCCTTTGCAACGCCTATTAGAGGAACATTCTATGGGATATCTGCTGCAATTGGAAAAGTTGGAGCAGTGGTCGGAACAAAGACATTCGCGCCTATCCAGGAAGCTAGAGGTGAGGGCTGGACCTTTATCATCGCAGCTATTTGTGGTCTCTCTGGTGTTTTGGTCGCTTTCTTCTTCATTCCACAACTCAACGATGATGATTTATTAGAGCAGGACATCAAGTTCAAAAACTACCTTTTAGAGCATGGTTACAGTGGGTCGTTTGGAACTGATAATGGGATTAACCAAGTTGAGAGCTCAGATGATGATCAAGTAATCAAACAAACTTACGAACAAGTGTCGAAAAAGTGAGTCTTTATTATGAATATAATTAATTTTATTTTAGTTTTGACCTGGATCACAAGATAGCCATATCAACACAGCAAATAAGGTTGTTCGGATACGAAATCTCCATTTTTTGAAACAAATTATTATTAAAATTAAATAGGAAAAATCTAACACGACTAAACCTTAATGACGTCCTCGTAATTTGGTGGTGGTCCAAAGTACTGTATTTTTCCCTTATCATCGAAACCTGCTTCCAGATCCGTGCAATCAACGCCGTTTTCGATGGCCTTATTCTTCTCGATTTCGGACAAGCCCATTTGATCTTTGGCACACCAAATTTGCGGCTCGGGATCATTCACGGCGGGATCGTCGTACGCAGTTCTCACGAAGTCAGGATTGTACTGAATGTAATTGAAGTAACTGTCAGGCAATGAGTCGCGAACCATGTCGAAAGTGTTGCTCTTTGGCTTGAAAAATCTTGTGAACGTTCCCACAGATGCTTGAGTAGATGCGCCTTTTCCTCTCGACATTGTTGGAGGAGAGCCGGCGCTTCCCTTGTCCTCAGGCGAAATCTTTTCATCTGTTCCTGTTGCAGTGTTGAGGTCGGATTCGTCTCTGTAAGCCAACACTTGATCCTTTGGAGAATTGGTGAGTCCGAGTTGATTACCGCCCTTCCAGTAGTTCTCTCCTTCAGACTTAATCTCCTTCAAACCTTGGTCATACATTGGATACTGGAATGTGTGATCTCCAGCAGCATATTTGAGGGCGGAAATAGGAACGGTCTCGAACAATGGCAAGAAAGTTCTCTTAAAGTAGATGTGGCACACTGCTGTCACCAAAATCCAGAATCCCTCCAATGCAACACATGCCCAATTTTTACTGAACACAAATAAGGCCACCAATAAAACTTCGGAGAAGTAGATTGCAACAAACATTTGGAACATTGCCAATGGATAGTTTCTTCCTCTTGCATCAGTAGCATTAGGCTTCATAACATGAACCAAGTTGTACAAGAAGGCAATAAAAATCAAGAAAAATGTGATTGCTGCAAAACCCAAGATCAAAGGTGCAATAATACAGTAAACGAAAGCGATTGCTGCAACAAGTTGGAAGTTAGGGTAAAGGACGGAGAAAAATGGTTGACCCAAAGTAATGTAACGGTTCCATTTAGCGCGGGGAGTCTTGTCCAAAATTCTTCCTAAGACTTTTGACAAAATCAAAGCAACAATTTGCAACAAAGCACCGGATGAGAAGGTCAATCCATACAAACAAAGATAGGAAATGAAGAAGTTCGAAGATTTGGGGACCTTTGCAGCCAATAAAGTCAATGCAGTTCCGGGATCGTTGATAATATCTTGGATAACACTAATTGCTGAAGATGCAATAGTCATGATACCAAGCGAGTTTACCATCTGGAAAGCATAAAACCAATTTTGACAATATCTTTCAACTTGTTGAACGGTTATACAACCACTGACCTTACCCATTTTCTTAATAAATGGAGGGACCAACGACATCAAGATGGCCAAAGCAACTGTAGGCAACAATGAGGTGATGACACCCATGAGCACACTTGGCATGTTGTCGATAAACTTGAGAAAGGTGAGTTTGCTAGTGATGAAATTGATGTTAGAAATAAAACCGACGACGGCAACAGGAATACACCAGAAGATGATAGTCAATGTCAAAACAGTTGAAGCGATTACCTTCTTCATTCTTCTTTTAGTTTTGGTCAACTTGAGGTTCTCCCAGATAACATCCTCTGGAGCCAATCCAACATGTTTTCCACATTTCTTGAGTTCTGAGTGGTATGGGAGAGCTTGGTAAGCTTTTTGCATTTCCAATTGAGTGGGGAATTCGATGAAAACCGATGGGAGCTGTTCTCTAGAATTGTGTTCTAATTGCTCCTTCTTGATTTCACGATTCAATTCACCTAATCTCTCAACGCCGTAGTCCAAGGTATCAACCTTTTTACCAATGAGGAATTTGAGCTTATGAGTTGGTCTTTTCTTGCCATCTTTCAAGTATTTGTTGAGATCATCTTCTGGTTGAGGAACGGCCTCATTCTTCTTTAAGCATTTCATACGCAACTTGGTAGCCTTCGTCAAAACTCCATTTAAGGCGCCTTCATATTTTTTGGCGAGCTTCGAACGTTCTTTGATGAGTTCGTTCAAGTCTGTGTAATCACGAGCGTACCAAACATTGGTGGCAGTTGGGAAAAATTCACGAAGATTAGGTTCTTCGACAGCAGCTTCGGGGATTTCAGTCAAAAGCAAAGTTCTAGAGGATAACAAGGAGTCATACATTGGAGTAGCTTGTAATGCATGTCTAAAGGTGGTGTAGTAAACCAATTCACGGTAAATGATAAATAATACAGCACCGAAGAATAACCAAGAGACAAAAACGTGTGCAAAATATCTCCATTTGTTTTTAACGTTACCAAATGTGAGGATGTCCAATTGCTTGTTTCCATTGGAGTTCGTAGCATCAACGGGGAATAAAATTGGCCACACCAAGAAACATCCAATGAAGCAAATGGTGGAGAACTCAAGGAGATATCTAAGGAAAAAGTACCCATCTGGGCCAGTCTGCTGAAGAACATATGATTGAGGTTTGTGAAGCAATTGAGTAATCCATCCAAAAGCTCCTTTGGGACTTTCTTCTGGTTTCAAATCCTTAGGAACAGTTGTGACTGTGTTACGGGGTTCATAAACTCTTCTGTTGCTCTTTCTGAGAACTAAAAATAAGATCATAAAAATCGAAAAAATGACCAAATTCGGAATAAGGGAGGACAACAACTGCGAAGCAGAAGTTGAACTGTTGTCGGAAGACCCTGCCATGATTACCTAGTTGACTAATGGCTTTCTCTCTCGACAATTGTTATGGGGATGGTAACCTGTTTATATAATTAATAAATTCGCGATGGCAGCAACGTCCGGGCCACGAAAAACGACGTTCAGATACTACTTATATGCATCCATTCAGCCCTTGCGCATAGCCGCGACAACAAAGCCAGCCGCTCACTGATGCTTCGAATGACCTAAAGAAGTGCGCAAGCATGTGTCAGAGCTTGTACATAAACTTGCATATTGACACTCTTGCATAATTGACCAAACCTGCCCTGATCTATAGAAGGAGGGGAAAACTACACTTTGGCCAACTAGTTTTTTAAGGGTAAGTTAAATCTAAGCAAGAATTCCAGATTAGCCAAAATATACAGATTCAATGAATCATGGAAATGTGAAACGGCTGTTAAATCAAAGCGAAACACATTGAAGAATCTCGGGCTTCGCTTGCAGAATTTGGTTTTACGTTGAATATTAGCCTGCATGTAAATCGGTTTTCGGGAAGAATAACTACATGTGAAATTGTTAATCAAAACAGGGCTTCAACGTTCATCAAATATAGAATTAAATAGGTATAGCAAGTTCATCATTCCTGATTGTCCTCAACCTACACATCATGTAAAGAATTAAATAGGTATGGCATGTTCATCTTTTCTGATTGTCCTCAACCAACACATCATGTACTGACAAGACTCTAAGTGGAATTTCAATTTCCTCTTCTTCTTATCATTCATAGTACAATGCATCCAGGTAAAATCACGCTGGATTTCAAAACTTAGAACCTTGAGGTTCTGAACTAATTCTGTGGGGGCGGGTGATCCGGCCTAGAAATCAGGTTATCTTGCGATGCTTCACCTGTTCTATTCGGTGGAGGCCCGCTTGGTCTTCTATACATTGGAAACTCATCATTTACAATGTTCAGGTCATTCAACGTACTTGCTGGATAACCGTCTGTATTCGAGGTACTACGCTGATGCGCAGCCTCCGGCATTTGTGGACCTTTCGTGTTAGGATTTGAGTGAAACGTTCCGTTTGGATCATAATATCCAAGGTCATTGTCATTAGCTCTTTCTGTATAAGTAGGGACATAACTGTTGGGACCTTCAGG
Source organism: Metschnikowia hawaiiana (assembly GCA_002893645.1). Taxonomy (NCBI): domain Eukaryota; kingdom Fungi; phylum Ascomycota; class Pichiomycetes; order Serinales; family Metschnikowiaceae; genus Metschnikowia; species Metschnikowia hawaiiana. The sequence goes on from NXGY01000021.1 coordinate 42,844, forward strand.
ATCATTCCTGGCGTTTTGACTGTATTGGTTTTGGGACTGGAGGTAGGATGGGGGAGTCATCCATCTGGTACCATAAATTGGTTGATTTCCCCTTCTGGCTCTCACTTTGTTGACTCTTAATGTTCCGACTATGCAAATAATGATCAAAACAATCAAGATGGCGAAAAACGCCCAACGACCGCCACCGTATCCACTATAATCACCGTAAAAACGTTTATAGATGTTACCATCGGAATCTATGATTCTAGGCATTATACTATTTCCTTATGAAGCTTCGCTTAATCTTTATAAGTATCACCCAGACTTTTGGAGACAAAGGTGTATTCACCACTAAAGAAATTAAGGATTTTAGACTTCTTATTGCGTTCAATATCAGTATTTTGGTGTAGGAGTTGAGGGAAGTGTATGCCGGAATTTTTGGGTATTAATTTCTTGGTATTTTCATCACTATATAATGCCCTCTCATGAGGTAAAAGCTAACTTGTTCATACTTTATTCTGCCAAGGAAATGTTTCTTTCTTCTATCCTTGCCTTTTGGATCTGGCATGAAAAATAGCGGAGTTTTAACTTGCACACTAGATTAGTTATAATTATGATTTGTGAGGAATGTAGGTTAGCATCACAAATTATTGCGAAGGGTTGCTGTTTTCGGCAACCTCTGAACACGTGAATTAAATAAAATTAACGTCCAATATTAACCAATAGGACTCATAGCCATCAAGGATTTATTGGAGTGATAGGTCATATGGGATAGGTCAAACGAGATAGGTCAAATGAATGAATTTTAAGAAAAATGGGGAACCTGGCGAGACAAAGCCATCATGACTTTTATCCGCGAAGTCTCAAAAATTTCGAAGTTTTGCAGCCTCATAATCCTTCTCCCTTATGAAGCATAACATAAATCTAAAGTCTCTTGACGTTGAAGTTGTTAAAACATGTGTAATCAAAAAAAATGTAAATGAAACTGAGTATGTTTGAAAAGTTGGCCATATGCAACTCTGTACTAATCATTAGAAATTCGCCTCTCGTGAGCTTGGCAAGCGCGTGGTATGACCTCCTAGCAGTGAACTCAGAGGGTATTGAGTTAATTTTGGAATTGAGGTCATCTAGCGAATGTTTGTCTAGAAAGCGGGTCAAAAGAATGACTCAGCTTCGTGAGTTCGGGGAATCCAGAGCCAAAGTGAGAAATTACTCCTCGATAATCGCAGCCCTTCGACTTCTGATTCTAAACTTGCAATACAATGGAGGTACATCTTTAAGAGATGTTTACTACAGAGACGTTGAGGCCTTCAAGGGGAACCAGAGGAATCTGAACTATGCCTTAAGAATGTTATCCGATTCGATGGGATTATGTTTATCAAGAGACATGCTCATAAATGCATCTCCTAAGGGCTTGATTTGGGGAGGGCCTAATATTGAAATTGTGTTCAAGTCAGATTGCACTATGAGTCTCGAATATGGAACAGAATTTAATTTAGTACCTTTTCTAAGCTCAATTGACGAAGTTGAAATCATAGGAGCAGTTGATATTCTCATTGTTCTAGAGAAGGAAGCCATGTTCAAATCATTTAGTGAGTTTTTAAAAGACAAGGGAGTGTCTGTAATTATGATAACAGGCAAAGGATTCCCAGATCAAGCTAGCCGCATGGCAATTCAGGGTTTTCAAGCAAAGCTAATGAATGTACCGACCATAGTCTATGTGGACTCAGATGTATATGGCTTAAGAATATTTTGGACATACATGCTGTCGAACTACAGCTATTCCAAAAGATTTCAGTTAGGTGGCGCTTTTCTTCTCGATTTTAGGAAGGAATGCCTAACAATTGCGAACAGAGAATATAAATTACTTATGAGTTTCTTAAAAGAGATCATGTCATTAGAAAAAGAAGTGAGAGAAATGGATTCCGTGAGACTAGTTCAACGAGAGCTTTCAAGAGGGTTACTTCTCGCCAAGAAAGCTGAGATAAATGCCATATCATCTGCTTTTGCCGCGTCCAATTTGAATGAGTATCTATGGGGGAAGACAAAACAGGCGTTGGGCAGGTAATAAAACGTGACGTTTTATATGCAAACCAAAAGATAAATTTTTCGAGAATTCAAATCACACCCCGGTTTTACATTAGCCAAACAATGTCTTACTCTACTCGTCAAATCGGCGGTGCTAACACCTTAGACTACAAAGTCTTTATTGAACAAGATGGAAAGCCAGTCTCTCCATTCCACGACATTCCTTTGTACGCCAACAAGGAAAAAACCGTGCTCAACATGATTGTTGAAGTTCCAAGATGGACCAACGCCAAGATGGAAATCTCCAAAGAGCAAAAGTTAAACCCAATTATCCAAGATACTAAGAAGGGCAAGTTGAGATTCGTCAGAAACTGCTTCCCACACCACGGTTACATCCACAACTACGGTGCTTTCCCACAAACATGGGAGGACCCAAACCAGGTTCACCCTGAAACCAAAGCCAAGGGAGACGACGATCCTTTGGATGTTTGTGAAATTGGAGAACAAGTTGCCACTGTTGGTCAAGTCAAGCAAGTCAAGGTCTTGGGTGTCATGGCTTTGTTGGACGAGGGTGAAACCGACTGGAAGGTCATTGTGATTGACATCAACGATCCATTGGCTCCAAAGTTGAATGACATCGAGGATGTTGAGACACACTTGCCAGGATTGTTGAGAGCTACCAACGAATGGTTCAGAATCTACAAAATCCCTGATGGAAAGCCTGAGAATCAATTCGCTTTCTCTGGTGAGTGTAAGAACAAGAAGTACGCCGATGAGGTCATTGCTGAGTGCGCCGAAGCTTGGGAGAAATTGATCAAGGGAGCTACCAACCCTGGTGAGATTGATTTGACAAACACCACTTTGGCCACCACCTCCGCTTTCACTGAAACCCCTCAAATCCCAGAGGCCTCCCCTCTTCCAGCTGCACCAATCGATAAGTCCATCGACAAGTGGTTCTTCATCTCTGGTGCCCATTAAATACTAGGAAAATTAATAAATCCTGATTCTCTTAACATGCTCTGTAAGGATTGAGAATTCGACTCTCATTTTTTTTTTTCTTTTTCTCTGAGTCTTTCTACGCGCAAATGAATTTGATTCAAGGCAGTATCATGTTTATTTGTGATGGATCTCACGAAAGAATTTCCCGAGGTTATATCTGAATGGAACGATGATACATTTTCTCAGCTTGAAAAGATCCTGTCAAAATACGGTCTATCGTCGGTGGATTTGATTAGGTTAAGTAAAACAACGCCGCCTCTCGGTACATCAATATCCGTTGTTCGAGTTGGAAGATCTCTCGAGGAGGCGCTGAATTTCAGGAAGGATTTGAGAGAAAAGTTGCAAACCATCATTCAGCCCATTGCTGTTAACGAAGAATCAAGTATACCATCACTGTTGAAGTCAATTGATGAGAGCCTAGGCGGGGGTATCAAAATGGGAGAGGTGACTGAGGTCTTCGGATCGAGTGGCACAGGAAAGTCTCAATTTCTTCTCTGGCTAGCAATTCAATCACAGGTCTACGCAAAAAAGGCAGGGAACATAGGGAATTGTATTTACATATCAACGGAGGCCCCCTTAGAAAGCAGACGTCTATCTGATTTCGCAAAGTCTAACGAAAATGTGCTCAACCACATCTCCTACATATATTGTCAAGATATCGAAAGTCAAGATCACATAATTTTCACTCAACTAAGAGCTAAACTTCAGAAGGATATTGAAATTGGCCACAAGAATTGCATAGTAATCGTTGATAGTATCGGTCATCATCTAAGGTCCGGCGACGCTTTCATCAACACCACTGTGTATTTGAGAAGCTACTTGACTCAACAAGAGGAAATACTTCTGGAGTCATCGAACTATTCTTCGGTAAAACTGGAATTTGATACAGTGTCTAAAGCTTTCTTCAAAGGTGACGATTCTTTCAGAAACAGGACATCAAAAAAACACTATCTTTTGAATTTGTACAGGCATTTGTCTGAGTTGGCAAGATCCTTCAACATCGCAGTTGTTGTAGCAAATCAAGTAAGCGATGTTTTTGAGCCACTCGAGAATGAATTGAACAGAGACCACAATAGTGGGTACGAGCCCTTGGACTTCCAAAATCAAGTTGGTAGTTTTTCCGGCTGGGACTACAGGTCGAATTTACTGGAGGTATTACCATTTCCGAATTCTCACGCGAATACAAAAGGTATCTTCGATGAAGAAAATCAGTCCAAAAGACGAAAAACACGAGACTTAAGATTGGAAGATGATTTGATGCGTGGGTCACTCACTAAACCTCCGAGGAAAATGTCAGCGCTTGGCTACACCTGGTCCAAATTGATCTCCCAAAGAATTTTGCTTTGGAAATCGTACAAGCCTATAATCGACGAAATGGAAGATTGGGAAACTGATATTAGAAAAGATGAGCTAAGTGCCAAACAATCCACTCAGAGGATTCAACGATGGGAGATAAAGCGTTACGCCAGGGTTGTTTCGTCTAAATTCCCGCATTTACGAAGCACTGATGGAGTCGAATTTGAGATATCGGGGTCAGAAATATTAGAGTGCAACACGTGATCACAATCATAAGTCACGTCGACGCGGGTGAGTACGCATTTTGATAAGACTCTACACCCTAATAGCAAATTAATCATATCAAACAATGAAGTTTATGGACGAGCTCGATATCGAGTTGGTGAACCAAGAACTCAATTTTCAATCTCTTGACAACAACCTAATAATAAAAGGTGGCTGTGATCTTTTCACCACAAAACCAATCGGGTCTGATAAAAAGCTATTTAAGACAATCGACAAGCACGTGGAACAAATATTAGAGGATCACCAGCTTTCTCAGTCAATTGATAGAGAAAGAAAGCAGTCTGTGAGCTCTTTATTTGGAAGCAGTACCTCTCCGCCTCAGCCTAACTTCGTGAGAAAGAATAGCTCGAGCACCGAAATATTGGACCGTGAAAGGCGCTCTAGCTCGAACCTGTTCACATTTAACAAATCAGACGTCTTTGACAACTCGAATCAAAATGGGAGTAATAGATCATTTTTGTCACAGTCACTTCTGGCGGAGGGAAATGAAGATTACGCTGTCGATGAGTCCCCTTTCGGACCCTTGAAAAAAGCTTCAACTAGAAAGACCTTTGCCTACTTAATTGCTATCCTAAACGCCACATACCCTGATCATGATTTTTCCAACTTACAGCCCTCGACAGAAAATTTTCATAAACTTGAGAACTCAGAGGATCTCCTTAATAGATTCAACAGTGTTATGGTTTCTCTTGGAAAAAGAGAAGATTTATTAAGCTGGATATGGGATACTATTAATGTGTATATGGATATTGTACCCGCGCGGTCGCCTAATATGTCAACATCGAATGTACTTGATTCGATGAAATCTAATCCAAGTCTTGGTAATTCGCCTAAGGGTGGAATGGTGCTGTCTCTCATGAACGACCCTGACTGCAAAATTTACGAATTTCAACCATCCGACCTGTCGATATTGGAGGATCTAAATTATCCATATCAAACCATGTGGTCTTACTATTGGTTTATTTACAATAAGAGAAGGAAGAGAGTCTGTTTTCTTTATTTGACTGGCATAAACAGTATCCAATACTCTCAAATAAACCGGAGTGCCACACCACTTCTGGTAGTTGACGCGGAGAAACTTGGACGTCAAACTATCAGAAACTCTGATAACGACTTCGGTGATGACTACATGGAAGAAGATCACAGCGATATCAATAGCAATGATGTCATCGGTGACATCGAACTTTAGTCGCTGTGTGACAAATTATTCCGTACTGGTTCCTGTATAACCGACGCATTAAATAAACACTTTATGCAGATCTATCAATTTAATCTAATCCGATACGCGGGAAAGTGGGGTCCAATCTAGAGACAAGATGAAGTTCACAACTATCGTATTACTGATAGTACTAGTTCTGTCTTTGGCTATATATAACCCCACATACTTTCAACTGTTTGGAATTCCTACCCAAAATGAAGGCGCGAAAGTAGCGCGGACCTTAGTTTCAAGAGAATCCTTGATGAATGTTAATACTCTTACAAGACAACAGCCTGTCTCTTTCATGGAGTACTATGCTGATTGTGATGAAGATGGTGATCCATTTTGGCTTGCTGTAGAGATTGGAACATCCTTTAAGAACATCGAGGAGGGATCATCTTTTACATTCTCAATCAGGGCAGGTGATCATCCTACCACGGAATATGTTGATATGAATTATCCAGGGTCAGACCCGAAATCCCCAGCGAGCTTGCCCAGAATGAGCTTCACTGGCAAGCTTAAATATGTGGCACTAAATGACGACTCGGCTGTTGCTAAATTAGAAAAGTGCTTCACTAAACGGCATCCAGATTCAAAGTGGTGGTTTCCCAAAGTATCGAATTCCCCACACAGATCCAGGTGGATTAAGGTTGAAGTACAGGATATTTATTTGGTGGGAGGATTTGGAGATCGCGCTTATATTGGAGCAATACCAAGTGAGCTCTACCATCAATAAACAAGAATTAGTAACTTGGAATCGAACAGTTCAATGTTTCCCTCAAATGTACAACAACTAGAATGATTAAGGAAGTTAAAAGATACAAATAAATAAGGTAATTTTTGATCAAGAAAAAAGTACCAAATAAGGCATACCAATTAAGCTAAATATTCTAGATAGAAATCAGTCAGTAGATTCTTGCCAAAAGCATAAATCACACATAGAATAAATATATATCGAATAAATGACACGCTATTTTAAATCATACCATGTGCCTAAAATCATACATAAATATAATATATTCGAAAATATCTGACAATTACGCATACTTCAGAGAAAAAAAATCACAGGTGACGAAACGCAGTGAATTCCTAAGAAGCCCTTCGTAATGTGCACTATCACACAAGTTTCGATTGTCACATATTGTATAAATACTTTATTCAATTTGCAATTATATGTATATGTATAAATATTTTCGGCGAAGTTATAGACACTCGAGTCGATTTAAATTTATTATATCAACTATCAACAAAAGGAGTTATTAATGTACAAACTCATGGATGGAGAACCTCGTAAAAGATATTTATATTAGTTTAAGCATTAATTAAGGTATATGCTAGGAGTAGTATATTTATTAATATCAAGTTATTGTAATAATGTACATTACCCTCGCTCAAAATTGGATACTGTTTAACACTCAGAATATTTACTTATACAATACAAATTTCTCAATCTTATAATTTTAATGTGTAACCACCGTCTAAACTGTTGTTAAAAAGATAATCGAATATGTAAATGTTTTTTCTAAAACAGCAGAACAAGTGCCATCAAGCCGATATAATTATTGGAAACTGAAATGATTCTGACAATCAAAATTTTGCGTACTGATGATTAGGACAGAAGAAAAAGAATCTAGCAGTGCTCACTGAATCCATTGCTATTAGCAAAGTAATACATGGGGGTATATCTTCGTATAGAAAAAAATTGTTACAAGAAACTAATTTCTTGTAAAATTAGGCAATTTTATTCTCTGATTTACATAGTGTAATTATTTGTACACTTCAAGTAGTTGTAGAGGTATATCCTAAATAAAAAACAGTAGTAAGTTGGAACAAAAATCATATCGGCAGTATATTCTTTCACTGTGACTCAAGGATATTTTGCCCACCTTTTCTAATTTAATAAGACAGAGGAAAATCATGTTGGCCAAGGTCGAAATATTCGAAATCATTGCTAATGATACACCACTTTGCACATGAATTGCCGATTGTTAAAATGTAAACTATCCACAATAAATTGAAAGAGAGTAATGTGAAGTGAATTAATAGCCTTATAATTGGCCCTTTGCAGTTTTTCAATCGAAGACTGCAAAAGGCGCCTGCTGTACAAGTGTTTGTCTAAACTGAGCGCGGGACAGGTCGAGTTAACTTCAGGGTGTTTATTGCCAGAGAATAACCAATTTTGCCGAGCTCTGAATACTGAGATGCTCTTCGAAACCAATTTTGAATCAAATTTTAAGCTCAGTAGAATAAGGCCTGATCGCTTGATATATGGAAGCTCGGAATGTATTTCTTCGGGTTTTATATTTTAAAACGAGAGGAACTAATGATGGCTCAGGGTACAGCAAAATATTTCGAGCTAATTTGCGATAAATAAACGGAGTAATTCTAAAAAAAAATAATTGATGTAAGAATATATTAAATTTTGAAGATTTATAGTAGAATTATTCTCATCTATATGATTAAGATAAGACTATATTTTAATTTAAAAATTGAAAATAGAGTTTTTCTACACTATTATTGAGGTGATATTATATCTTAGTTTGAAGACTTTTTATAGAATTATCCTAAACTTAATGATTGGGGTAAGAGTATATCCTAATCTGAAGATTTATTGTAGAATTATCGAAACGCCAGGTATAAAAACGAAATTTGCGAAATTAAAGTGAGGTTTGTCCGCAGCGATCTTTCTAGCGCGGCAATGCTTTAAAACTAAGGCCTAATTAATCATATCTCATAGTGATGCAATGTATGCAGTATCTTGATTGTATGTTCGATCGCGAGGGATCGTAGTGTTCATCGAAAGCTATGCCATTTAAACATATCTTCAGTTTGCACATTTCCAAGAGGTGTTTAGCCACAAGGAGCTCCTCGACTCCACCAAGATTACCATTCCCACAATTAAGGCCACGGTACTTCAATAGGACTCTCGTGGCTGCGGCCTTTGCGGCCGGAGCTATGTTATCTTGCAGTGAAGTGATATTCGACCAGTACGCCGAATTCACGAAACACAATAATGATCTAATGCTGTACGTCAATCTTCGATATAAATTGAAGTCTCTCCCATTGTGCCAACAAATTGCACACTCAAAACTGAGCGAATGGAAAGGAATTACAGATCCAAACGCGGTTTCAATTACTAAAAATGGTGGAAATCTAAGGCAACAGGCGAATTTGTTCGGCAAGCTCACAATGAGTGCGTCAAGTTTGGTGTTGAATCCTGAGTTCTTTGCAAACTTCAAGTCGAAGAAAAGTTTATCATTGGCACACGTTGGTTATGGATTGTGCGGATATCCCTTCATTGTCCATGGCGGAATTATAGCAACCTTATTGGAGGAACTGTGTAAGAAACATGCAACTTTATTCCTTGGTAATTCAGAAAAGCCCAATGGAAATTATAAGATGAATTCGATGTGCATCTCTTATTGCCAACCAACGTTTGCGAATCAGATTTTGGTAGTTGAAACCAGTGCTTCAGAAGAATCTTCTCAGGATTATTCCCAAGCAGCTATAGAAAGCTCTTTATTCTCCGAGAAAGGAAAGCTACTCGTCAAAAGCATAGCATCGTTTAAGAAAATATAATGATATTAGATTTTATTCTTACCTGTATACAAGTTTATGAAGAATCTCGCGCAGGTCAGGTTCATGGTGTGTGTACTCATCGAACACATCATTTATCCAAAGTCGAAATGGCCGTCGAAGAAGTAGTCAAGATTAATGACCTTAAAATAGATGATATGAAGGATACTGTTCCAACCGAGAGGCAGGTTATGGACTCCATTATTCTCATGTGGAAGGAGAACCCTTCTACTGAGTCTTTGGGAGTTCCAAAGCTTCACTCGCTTGTCAAGAAAAAGCATTCTAATTGGCAAATATCTGAGAAACGGGTAAAGTCGATCCTTAAAAAGTTTGGTCTCAGCCCAAATACCTCTGCAGAGCAATTTAGCTATGCAAAAGACATTACTTCGAAAGAACTTTCCAATTTGACACTTCCCGAGAAAGTCAATCTCATCATGACCGCAAAGAGGGGTAAAGGGCTTTTTGCGAAAAGGCCAATCTCGAAAGGGGAGACTATCTGGGAAGAAGCTCCGTTGTTTTTAGTACCCCTGTTGGCTCATCATGAACTTATTATGACAGGTAAGGCATGCACCTACTGCGGCAAACTCGGAAACGATGCTTCGAGGTCCAAGGCCGGGATATCCGTACTTAGAGGCCTTGACTGTACCATATGTCTGGAAATTTGGTGTTCACTTGAATGCAAAAAGCTCGATTCTAGACACGCTTCATTAAAGCACGGAACACGCGCAACTATAAAGCGTGTGGACCTGGAGGGATTCCATCAATTCACTAAGTATTGCATAGATGAACAATGGAATGCATTATATGCTATTGCAATCATTTATGCCGATATCATACTAGACAAAACAGGTGAGAAAAGGGATCAGTTCAAGGCGATGGCTCGTGTTTCTCAGAAAACAAGATACAAGGCTTTGAATCTGTCCGCCGGCGCTTTCGATACTATGCAAGGTGGAGCTCTTTTCTTGGAAGAACAACAAGAGGCTTTGTGGAAAAAAGGTTATGAAATGTTCATTAAAGTTTTTCCTATGGCTCCTACCGAGGGCGTAAGTTACGATGAATTTTTACTCATGATGGGGTCTTACAATATAAACAACCTCGACTCGAGTGTTTATCTTTTACAATCTCATTTGAATCATACCTGCGAACCAAGCGTTGATGTCGAAACTTCCTTCAAGAAATTTGAAGGTCTCAAAGTAATTGCTAAAAGAGATTTGAAATCAGGAGAAGAACTCACGACTACCTACGTGAACCCTAGCCATACGGTTCAACAAAGACAGAGAGAACTTCGAGTAAATTGGGGATTCGTTTGTAAATGTGATCGTTGCAAGAATGAACTACAAAGTCAACAAAGAAGAAAATCCAGCAGCTCTAATCATGTTCAAGACAGGACTGACATTAAAAAGATGCTTAACGAGACTTCAGAGGAATTGGGCGAAAACCTAGAGCTAGAAATTCCTCTTGATTACAATGGAGAGCGTCGTAAGTCAGTCAGGTTCGACGAAAAAGTTGTGAAAGTGACCTAAGCATATAGTTTTACTACCCAGTTTATTACTCGCATTAAATCTTAAAATTTTCCATGTACACTATTTATGTCAGGAATTGGTATTAGCGCGAAGAACTTATCAAACAACTATCCATGTCCCGTGAGATCAAACGGAGTCTTCGAAAACTCATCAAAAATGAGCTAAAGTCCATGAGCTTTGAATACGTTGAGTTACAGTCCAGGTCTATCTTAACAGATTTGACCACAGACCGTCACTTTCGCGAAGCGAGATCCATAGGGTTGTTCATGAGCATGCCAAAGATTGAGGTAAACACTATACCCATCATAAAGTATTGCTTAGACCACAACAAAAAAGTTTTCCTCCCAAAATGTATACTGACGGAACCTGGACAAACTTTTATGGAGTTGTTGCGGGTAAGTTCGATGGATCAGGTTCTAAGCTTGATACCGAGTGGCAGATACCAATTAAGAGAGCCTTCTGACGGCGAGAACTTATTTGAAGGCGATGCTCTTGATGTTATGATAGTACCTGGCGTAGCATTTGCCATTTCAGGTGAACGTCTAGGTCATGGAGCGGGGTTCTACGATAAATTCTTAAGCTCCCATTTGAATTTCTTCGGCAAGTCGCCTTACCTAATTGGAGTTGGACTCAAAGAACAATGCCTCGAATACGTTCCTACAGAAGAACATGACTGGAAAATGGACCGAGTGTTATTTGGAAGGAAATCTCCCTAGCGCAATCACTTAGCAAGCACACCGATCATGCAAGCATGCAATAGCCTCTCTGGGTTGACCCAACTATGATACTTATTAAACAAAGCCGTACCGTCACGACCCGCGCACTTCATTATCTCCTCCACGCCACCCGGATGAAAATTTATGTATGGCGTAAGGTTATAGACTTTTCCATGAATGCAAGTCCAGCAACTTTCTTGTGTTGTGTGTTTCTTGAGTTCCGACAAAGGGACTGTTACGAAGTTCGGCGGGGGTGTAGTTGGTGACACACCTCTCAATAAATGGCTCGGGGTTTTAGAAGTCAACGCTGCCCAGTCGAGCGGGGAATGCCCAGGGGCAAGTGCAACTTTATTCCTCAGAGAAGTCCTTTGAGGAACACCGAGCGATGCACCTCCTGCCGCCCTTTGTGAAGAATTTGGGCTTGGAAACATTGATTTACAGAAAATGAGATAGTCCTTCCTTTTAAATATGTAACGTGCACGTGAAACGCGCGACTTACCTCTTTATCTGCTTACGATCTAGCCTTTCGAAGTAAAGCATATAGACGCTAGCAGTCTCGAACATAACAGCAGATTTCGAAACTTCCGAGACCTGGGCATCTCCAATTCTCCAATAAGGGAACTTAATCAAAGAAGGGATTTTTTTCATCTTAATCTTAGAAGCATTAGTCAAAGCGTTATTTTTGGCAAATTTGTCGAACAGCTTTTGAAAATCCTGAGCACTTGGTGCTTGAAAGTAATCGCCACCCTCGACAATAACCTCAGCAGGCGTGGCAAGTCCAGAGTCAATTATTTCTTGCAAATTGGCTTCTGTTGGATCCGCTTGAAAAATAGATGGTCTTCGACCCATCATCATGGAGAATTTCTCTCTGAAATTACCACGATCACCTTCTAATGTGTCTTGCAGATTTGTGGTGGAAACAGAGGAAGTTCTAGTTTTAGAGTCAGCAGATGTTCCTTCCTCTAAAAGATCGAACTTTTCTAATAGTTCGTTGTCTATTTCAGGTGAAAGCTTCAAGTAGTTTCCATCGTTATCTTTGACAAATAAAGGTTTCCTCTTGTAACATTCATAGTGGCCTTGAGTATGCGATCCTTGATGTTTGATAACGGCTTTCAAGCGATATTTGTAAACATTGTTTTCGTTAAACTTGAATTTGCTAAAATGTTTCATCAAGCTTTTTGTCTGAGCTTCCGAAATAGGGGCGCTATTGAGTGTATCAGACTTCATATCCGTCGCAATTGAAGGAGAAGCACTCTCCACGGAGGATATTGAATCAGAATCAGAAGTCGAATTATCGAGATCCAGGTCTTCCCCATCGGAACTGTTCTCTGTTTCCTCGTCTTCTCCCTTTTCGTCGACGTCCTCCCTCTGATTTTTTTCATCTTCCATATCGTCCACGTCATTAGTCAACAAACGAGAATTAGGCTCTGTTGCAAATTTTTTGTCGGTACTTTGCTGAAACTTTTGTAAATCGTCGAGATAGCTTTCGTCTATTGAAAGTGACAATTTATCGTTGAAGCTTACTCTGCATGGGTTTCTGCTTACAGTCACACCATCAAAAGCTGAGCGGGATAAGTGAATTCCGAAGACTTTTGGAGGTTTCAATATGTGCGTCTGTCTGAAAACTGTTGAGGTAGTCTTCAGTAAGTCCAATCCAATTTTGTTGTAGTCCTTCAAGTAGTTCTCAATTTCAGGTGCCAAATCCTCATTGATAAAAAGATGCTCATCATCATTCAATTCGAAAATTTTCTTTATAAGATCTTGCTCTTTCGAATCATTCTCTTTACCTTGCTCCCTGTAGATTTTTTCGTTTGAAACAACCTTCAAAACTCTGCATTTCAAACAATGGTAATCAGTGATAGTTTCAGACTCATTTTCATCGAGCAATTTATCAAGATCCGTGCTAAGATCTTGAGGTGGATGCAAGGTCAACATTAAAAATGGAGTAATGTTAGGTTTCGAGACGAACGAGCAAGTCAAACATTTCATTTGACTCAATGCCAAGCCTCCAAAAGGAAACTCTGGATATTCGATAGCGTCAAGTTTTCTATGAACATCACCACTGGTCGATAACAGCTCTTTCAATAAGCGAAACACTCGAACACAGACAATATTCTCGTTCTCAAGAGTTTCATTTATGAGTTGAGTGAGTTCATGTGCATCATGCTGAGACCTAGAGATCTTTGCATTATAGATCCTTTCTATCTCATGCAAAAATGTCCAAACCGAAATAGTTCTTGTCGTCATTTGGGTCTCTTGCAACTTTTTCATGATCCTAGCCAAGGCAACATGTAAAGGGATCTTATAGTAATCCAGGACATTTTTTTTAACATTTTTCGTGTCCTTACTACTAAACTTCGAGCGGGTGAACTCTGATATTTGGTCCAAGGATACCAATTCATTCAAGTCAATATCATAGGATTCAATGATATCGAGAGTCTGTTGGTATGCGAGCATTATCTTGTTCAAATATTCCGTTAAGCCCGGCAAGGAAGAATAAGCCTGGATACTGGAATTTGCAAAGCAATCATTTCTCATGTTAATTAAACCAGTTGTATTCTTGTCAGGTCTTTTTGAAAACATCTTCTCTTTTTCACAATATTCACTTTGAGGCAAGGAGGGGAATAGTATCCAACAAGCTAAGGCTAAGGATGAAAAGTAAAGAGCGTTTAGTTTATTTTTTGAGCAGAGCTTACAGAAATAGGAAAGCAAGTCTTGAAAATTGTGTTCAGATTTCGGCACCCGGGGCAAATTTGATGTCTTGAAATAGGTGTAGTCGATAAACTCTAGAAAATTCATCTAAATAAAGCATGAAGGCACAGCTGGGAATTAGTGCGAACAACCCCTCACACTCGCATGCGCCGGAATTTCGGAAAAACGCGGTGGTTATTCGCTATCTGATTTGGTGAGGGGCTCATATTGCTCTCTTATAAAAGAAACGCAGTAGGCGTCAAAAGCGTTTGAACCAAAGCTTGAAAGGAGAGAAGAAGATATTGTAGCAATTGTTTTATTAACAAGACTCTATAGGGCTATTTATTTTCATATGTTAATGTTGCACTTGAGCTTGCAGGTAAATTTGACGTCCGTCCTTTATTCTCGCTCGTACATATCGGGAAAACTCGAAAAAGTAATCTAAAATTGCTACGACAACACTCGAAGATGAAGTTCTCCCACTCGCTTCAGTTCAACGCAGTCCCTGAGTGGTCGTCAAAGTACATTTCATATACGACTTTGAAAAAACTTATTTATTCATTGCAGAGAGAATCTTTAAGACGCCAAAGAAATGATGTTGAGACCGATCACTTGATCACGAATGGCACAGGAAGAAGTGACCCTATCGCCGTTTTTCTCTCGGCCTTAGATTCAGAACTTCACAAAATTGATGACTTCTTCAAGACACAAGAAGAGTTCACCTTTTTGAATTTCGACGATTTGGTCAGAGACATTGACGCATTTGAGAGAGAGCTCGAGAATACTGAGAACGGAAATACCAATTTTCAAAGATTCGGACTCAAGAAAGTCACACTGGGTAATATAAAAAGTGGCTCCGAATTTTCTGATGAAAATCTACCAGAGAATTTAGATCCAGAAACGGAATATACCCAAGATGATATGGACGACGATGACCTTGAACAGTTCCGGGGTGATAATGGAGCTCTGTCAGCTAAACTTTGGAAGTCTAAATCAATTGATGAATATCTCAAATCACCAAAATCACCAAATTCGTCAGCTTGGGCGTCTAAACTTAATTCAATCCCGCCTCAATTATTGTTCCTTTCAGAGTCGAGAGTCATTTTACGCAAGAGAATCATTGGTCTTTACACTAATTTATCTGAACTTAAAAGTTTTATTGAGCTCAATCAAACAGGCTTTAAAAAAGCCTTGAAGAAGTTCGATAAGTCTTTAAATTCTGACATCAAAGACAACTACCTTGCCAGGTTACCAACAGATACTTACATATTCAAAGAGTCAACGATGACGGCAACAGATGAAAAGCTTGAATCATTGATTAAACTTTATGCTTTGATTTGCAACCAAGAAGACATGGAAGTTGCGAAATCTGAACTTTCGATTCACCTCCGTGACCACGTCGTTTGGGAAAGAAATACAGTGTGGAGAGACATGATAGGTTTGGAAAGAAAGTCTCAAGCAGCTAATTCCAACATAGCCAAGTCTTCTGCCGCGAATGAGAAACTGTCGTCGGGTATATCCTCATTCGACATTTCATTTAGAAACCCCACGATTGTAAAGTTATGCTTAATCATTGCTTTGACTCTTTTACTTTTGAACCTTTCCCCTTTTGAAGATCCATCGCAGAAGAATTGTTTTGCCTTATTGGTTTGTGCCTCCGCACTCTGGGCGACAGAGACTATTCCTTTGTTTGTCACCTCTTTATTGGTCCCGCTACTAATTGTCACCTTTGGGGTTCTCAAATATCCGGATGGCTCTTCCATGACTACAACAGACTCTTCTAAATTTATACTTTCGAGTATGTGGAATTCAGTTATCCTTCTACTTCTTGGTGGCTTCACTCTAGCTGCATCTTTGACGAAATACAATATCGCGAAATTGTTATCCACCTGGGTCTTGTCTAAAGCAGGCACAAATCCTTCAATTGTTTTGTTAACAATTATGGCTATCGCCTTATTTGCTTCAATGTGGGTCTCCAATGTTGCAGCCCCTGTTTTATGCTTCTCCTTGATCCAGCCCCTTCTTAGAACACTTCCGAAAGATTCCACATTTATACAAGCCTTAATATTGGGAATTGCATTAGCATCCAATATAGGTGGAATGGCATCCCCCATTGCTTCACCTCAAAATATGATTGCAATTGGAGCAATGGATCCACAGCCCTCATGGGGGCAGTGGTTTGTCATCGCACTTCCAGTTTGTGCGTTGTCACTTATTTTAGTTTGGATCTTTTTGTTGTTAACCTTTAAATGCAATTCGGATAACACTACGTTAGTTTCCATCCGCACACTCAACGACAAATTTACTGGTGTGCAATGGTACATTGTGGGTGTCACTATAGGTACGATTTTATTGTGGTGTTTCGCATCTAAATTGGAGGGAGTATTCGGAGAAATGGGCATTATCGCGTTAATTCCAATAATTCTTTTTTTCGGACCTGGGTTGTTGACAACGGCGGATTTTAATAATTATCCCTGGAATATTGTGGTCCTTGCAATGGGAGGTACCGCATTAGGCAAAGCTGTGGCTTCCTCAGGCCTATTAGCGACTATTGCCGTTACTATAGAAAAAGAAGTGGAAGGTCTTTCCTTGTTTGGAGTGACGTTGACATTTGGTTTGCTCATATTGACTATGGCAACGTTTGTTAGTCACACAGTTGCTGCATTAATTGTTATACCGCTAGTTTCAGAGATTGGGGAGAAGTTGAGCGACCCGCATCCAAGATTTTTGATAATGATAAGCGCGTTGCTCTGCTCTGCTGCCATGGGTTTACCTACGTCAGGCTTTCCCAATGTTACTGCTATATGCATGACTGATGAATTTGGAAAGCCATATTTGACAGTGAACACATTTATCACTAGAGGTATCCCAAGTTCTTT
This sequence comes from Metschnikowia hawaiiana, assembly GCA_002893645.1. NCBI lineage: Eukaryota > Fungi > Ascomycota > Pichiomycetes > Serinales > Metschnikowiaceae > Metschnikowia > Metschnikowia hawaiiana. The sequence continues at coordinate 60,014 of NXGY01000021.1, forward strand.
AATTGCTTACATGATCATAGTCACGGTGGGATATGCTGTGATGAAGTTGATCGGGTTCTAATGTCAAATATGTCAAGAAGATAAAAACTTATGATTACTCGTAACATGATGTATCGAACCAAGCGGGCCCAGATTTCGTATTGATAGACAGTATTTGGATTTTGATACAGGTAAGTGAGGTGATATTATTGCTTCGGAGTACTGGTCCTACAAGGAAGTAAATTGTCAAAACGATCGAGCCTTTTTTCTCACGTCGAAGTATAGGATTGGCCGACGAAGCGGCCAACCTTGTGATCTCTCGTGTAAACACCTGTTCTACTGGTGTGCCCTTAAAACAATCCGGGGAAGCTTTTGGGACACTTCGCGGAGGCTTTTGGGACACTTCGCGAGAGTGTTTTGGGACACTTCGCGGGGGTGTTTTGGGACACTTCGCGGGGGTGTTTTGGGACACTTCGCGGGGGTGTTTTGGGACACTTCGCGGGGGTGTTTTGGGACACTTCGCGGGGGTGTTTTGGGACACTTTTTGTTTCTTCGAAAGCTTCACGGTCATATCCTTCATCGAAAAGTGATAATAGGAAATACTCTTGGGTTAAGAGAATAATACTACNTTTGTTTCTTCGAAAGCTTCACGGTCATATCCTTCATCGAAAAGTGATAATAGGAAATACTCTTGGGTTAAGAGAATAATACTACATTCTTAGATTTACTACTCACTGCCTCTTTAAAAAAATACTGAGATTGGTGTCTGGGGAATCACAATAGATACGAAGCAACGGCAGTGAAGTTGCATGTATGCAGGCAGTTATCAGCGCACTGATCCGAGAAAATCCAATTGACTTGGCCCGGAGTTGTGATATATAAATGCTCGAAATTTCGCTTACGAAATGAATTTTTCACTATTCAAATCAATTGATTGAAAAGCAATAAGATGTTGTACTCTAACGCTACCATCATCACTGTCAATGAGAATTTCGATATTATCGAGAATGGAGCTTTGGTTGTCGAGAAAGACAGAATTGCCGCAATTGGCACAAGTGACGACATTGCCAAAAAATATCCAAATGAGGAGGTTCATGATTTGAAAGGGCAAATAATCATGCCCGGATTGATCTCGCTTCATGTTCATCTTGCACAGTCCTTATTGAGAACCGCAGCAGATGATTTAGCTTTGATCGAGTGGTTGTGCCACAGGGTCTGGCCTATGCAAGGTTCTTTCACTGAAGAGGACGGGTACGTTGCAGCTCAGTTGACAATCTCGGAAATGTTGAAATCCGGTACCACTACCTTTGTCGAATCCCTTTTTGCTGAAAGATATGGTTTCGGTGGTGCAGTAAAGGCAGTTGTTGAGTCCGGAATTAGAGGCTGCCTTGGTAAAGTCGTTATGGATCAACCACGGTATGCCACACAAGATGGAATCACCATGGATCCGGGTCTTGTTGAAGACGAAAGATCCCTTGAGAACGCTTTGGCTTGCCACGAGAAATATGATGGAGCAGGTGATGGACGTGTGGAAGTTTGGTTTGGCGCTAGAACACCTGGAGGAGTTTCTGAAGATTTGTACCGAAGAATGGTGAAATTTGCAAGAGAAAAAGATATTGGTGTTACTATGCATTGTGCTGAAGTTAAAGCAGACCGTGAATTCTTTGCCTCTAAAGGTCATTCTCCAATGACCTACTGCAAAGAGCTCGGGTTGCTTGCTCCTCGTACCGTCCTAGCACATATGGTTCACTTAGATGACAACGATATTGAGATCCTTAGCGGAACCGGGGCTTCTGTTGCACATTGTCCAACGTCTAATGCAAAATTAGGAAGCGGTATCGCCAGAACTAAAGAATTGCTTGATGCCGAGGTTCCAGTTGGACTTGGATGTGATGGTTGTCCATGCAACAATGTCATGGATCTTTTGCAAGAAATGAAATTGGCGTCACTTCTTCCTAAGGCAGTACACGGGGACCCCCTTCTCGTGCCAGCAAAGAAGATCATTCAAATGGCCACTATCATCGGTGCAAAAGCATTGGGTAAGGAGAAGGAGATTGGTTCGATTGAGGTGGGCAAGAAAGCTGACTTTATCACAATTAACTTAACTGATAAACTTTATGCGCAACCTATGAGAGATCCTGTGTCCATGGTTGTCTACATCGCTACAGGCGCAGATGTCGATAATGTTGTGGTGAATGGTCGCATTCTTATAAAAGATCGTAAACTTTTGACCATGGATGAGGCTGAGATCATCAAGAAGGCTAACAAGCACGGAGAAGAGGTGAGACTGAGGGCAAATTTTAATTGAGCTCTGAGAGTACGATCTTTTTTTATTTCTTGAGTCTATGTTAATGTTAAATATTTCAATAAAAGTATAATCACACATAACGTTAAGATTAACCTCCAATTGCAATCGCTTCGCCCTTCTCAAGCCTTGCCAACCCCCCTGAATCTATATCTGCAGATGCACCACATATATTGCACCTCAACCTCTTTTTGAAGCTAAACGGAATAATCGGAATGAAAAATAGAGATACCCAATTGCTAGACTTTACTCCGAAAGCTGACTGGTTATGACATCTGCCACAATAGCAAGCAACTTGACCGCCCTGAGGCAATGGCTTGTTTATCTCCTTGACTAAATCATGTTAGTAAAACGGAATCAAGTTTGCTGAAATGTATTACTTACATCCAATAAGAACAAAACAGAAATCCATCTTATGAATGAGTTGATTACTTGTAGTTTGGGACGATCAAGAGAGAATGGACCGTCGGGTTAGACAAAATAAAGTGGGGGCAATCGTGACACTATATACAGGGGTCGCTATCCGAAATATAAGAGAAACAGTATTCAATGTATTGGAACGAATGATTTCGGAAAATTTGAGGAATTTAAGTATTCAACTTCTTTGGAAGCGATCTCTTTCTGCTTTTTTCTTCCAATCAATCTTGTGCATCAAAGTTAGATGTGCTATCCGATTTTGGTGTTTCAAGCAACCATAAGTATAAAAGTAGGAACCTGGTGAAATAAACCTTTCCTGCAGTGCGAAAACTTAGCGAGCGGAACACTAAGATTCGCAGACAATGATTTAAGACTTACAAGATACTGACGTTCCTCCTGTTCGATATCCAGCATGTCCTCCCAGGCTCAAAAACCAATGAATCTAGCGCAGAAAATTACACAACTAGCTCGGGGTGCCCAACTATATTGGTTCCTAGGACACGTGCTTGCCATTTTTTTCTTTCTAACGTCGTTCGTACTCAGGATATTTAGCAGGAGAATGGAAATGATTTGCTACAGATGTTCATTACTCATGGAATTGATATCGTATGGATGTGTATTGAAGCAGGTTTCCTTCAAGGATCTTAGAAAGATTCAGATTTTAAAAAACGAAAGCGCTCTATATTTTGGCTTTGCATCGGTATTATTTGTGACGAGCTTTAAATTGAATCCCTGGATGATGTCTCTTACTTCGTATATTATATTTTCATTTTTTCATTCCATGTCTTACTTCCAAACCAATTTTTTGGAATTTCTTCCAATATCTCTACAAGTGCAAGCTAACATAAGCGAGAAAATTAATTTGATTGCGTCTAATTACAATTTGCAGGCTCTTTACTTTGCCGCTTTTAGTGAAATTTCTTTGCTTATGAGTTTCCTATGGGATATACCTCTTATTATTATAAGGCTATACACGGATCCCCTTTATGTTGCATTCACGTTGGCCAATCTTTTATCGCTAGTCATCTTTCTCAAATTAAGATACGATGAATCTCAGTATACCAGAACAGCCATGGATGCAATGGACCAGCGGATTATTGCGACATTGATTAATCCAATTTTGCCTCCTCAATTGATCAGGTTTTATAATGATGTCTTTAAGGTTCACGTGAAGACAATCGTATCTCACATAAAAATTTCTGAAACTGACGCTCTCAAGAAGAGACAATAGGGAACAACAAATACTTGTTTCATATTTGAGACTTTATAGTTTATAGTTGTCAGAACATCTATGCTGTTTTGCTAATTTTTAATCAACATCATACCTGGCGAATTCAAATTGCACATCTGAGTAAGGTGCGATAACGTACAGTCTCGCTCTCGATCTCGTTGGCAAGTGACGCGGTAATACACTAAGATTCCAACAACAGATTGAATAATGGCCTCTCTGAGCAGCAAGAAAACTGCAGCTTCCAATGCCAAGACATTAAAGGAATTGCATTTAATTTCTCTGGTCGTTAACACACTAGTTTTAATCGGATTGTTTGTGTTCAAAAGACCATCTAGCAAGTGGAAATACATTGTCTTTTCTATTCCGGCATTTGCATGCCAATACGTCTTAGAGAAGAGCGGAAGACCGTCCTATGCTATAGATCAATTTAGTGGCCAACAAAAACTCTTAAAGAGTGGTGAAGACATTAAGGGTCCAGGTCTTTTCGAATATATGTTTGATTGCATATATATCACCTGGTCATGCGATTTGTTGATGTTAATATTTGGATCTAACAAGATCTGGTTGATTTACGCTGTGATTCCAGGTTTTATCGCCTACAAAGTAAGTTCATTGGCTAAGTCATTCATGGGCAAAGGCAACAAAGGCAACAGAAACCAACAAGCTGAACCAGCTCCTGCTGCACCCGAGAAGAGCAAGAGACAAGCGAAATTGGAGAAGAGAGGACACAGAACACAAAATGTGCGGATGAGATGACTCCGTCATCTTTTGTGCTGTTCACAACTCATAAGATAGTGATTTAGTGGGTGGAGATCTTATTGAAGGGCGATCGCAAGATCATGAGCTCTTATTCAAGACTTCATCACATTTGCACTTTTGTATCAGACAACTAGGATAGAGATACAATTATGTAGACTTACATAGGGAAGTTCCATACGTGATTGAAATATAGCATTTGATCGGATCGGCGAATTCTCACATACTTTGACAGAAACCAACTGTTTCGAGAGCAAAGAATCACACCATTAAGCAAGGAAAATTCAGTTTCCCATATCCAATTTCAAAAATCATATTTGTTATAAGATGATGGATAAACACCAGACTTTGTACAGCCTTGTGTTCCGAGATGCAAATCGACCATGACCCCGAAACACCAGTACACCAGAGATTTCATCTCACCTCAGATTTATCAGTCATGGCCCCATACTTGGTGTCTGTAATTGAAAGGACAGATGATATTTCGGGGTTACAAGACTTTCACAACTTTTAATTTCCGAAGAATGATTTCTGACAAGGCCGAAATAATCAGATCATCAGAGAATCCTGGTCCAATCGAGCTACTGATCATAGAAAAGATTACTGCTTCATTGAGTCCGTCTTATTTGAAAGTGTCTAACGATTCACACAAGCATAGTCATCACAAAGCTATGGTGCTGGCATCTAATATTGTTGAATCGCATTTCAGACTCGAAATAGTCAGCAGCAATTTCCAAGGGAAGAACATGCCATCCAGACACAGACTAGTTTATCAGCTTTTGGATGATGAGTTCCAAAACAAAGGTCTTCATGCATTACAAATGAAAACCAAGACAATTGATGAGATTCAAAGGCAGAGCAAATAAATAGCAACTGCTGTTTAATAAAATCTGAAAACAATACTTTGAGATACATATTACGTATACATAATTTCTTCTTCAAACTGACAAATAATTTAGGCTGTATCTTCTGGTTGTTCCATGAGAGCGCTCTCCAGCACAGATGCGTTCTTCGCAACCAACTCAACGATTCTTCTTATAACAGGCAAGCTTAACCAAGCAGGAACATAGGCCTCAACTCTGGAAAATGGTCTCAAGTTGACATTTCTGAATGGATCATTAAAATGCCCATCAGTAGAGATCACCTCGAACAAATCATCATTAGAACCATCCGTGCTCTTCACTTTATCAGCAACAGCCTGGAGCACATCGGGTGCAATTGGGGTTTCATACTCCGCAACATAGTACTGAGAGATCAATTTTTGAATCTGAATAGGCTTTAAAGAAAAGCAGATTTCATAAATGATATCAATATCCTCGGTGGTGTTTTTTCTCAATTGCAATAACTTCGCAGCTTGAAGTAAATGACTCAAGTAAGCAGAACCTTCCTGGATGTCGTGTCCCTTGCACCACTCTTCAAGTCTTGTAACATTGTAGTTCACCTGCAAACCTCTCTTCCAAGACAAGAAGTTTCTCCTCATAATTAAGTCGTTGAAACACAAAGCATCAACAAATCTTAATAATTCCACAATGACCTCATTCATGACCTCGTTCTCAATGAAGTATGACTTCATTGACCAATAAACCGAATTGAAAAATGACAATATATCATCCATCTTGTACTGAACACCTGGAGAGAAAACCTTCGCTAAAAATGGAGAGCTGTCCGGAGCCATAAACCCTGGAAGCGATTGCGAGATCACAACTGCTGAAACAGCTTTCTTCTCTAGATCTTTCTCCATCTTCTTCATCCACATGTTGTAAATATTATAGGAGAGTGATTCGAAATCCTCTTTAACAACAGCAACAAGTTTCAAATATTCGTCAAACTCCTCTTCGCTCATATCATGAGACAAAGCATCATTTGCGATGATAGTTTGTTGCGCGTATGAAACAAATGAGTACAACTCGTGGGTGTTTGACAACCAGAATGCTCCGTTTGGAACAACTTCATCGTCTTTCAAACCAGACACAATGAATTGAATGGCAGCCAACACTTCACCCAAGAATTCCTCACTTTCTTTCGTGAGCCCAAGTCTCCACATATCCGACAAGATGATGATAATAATTCTAGCAGGGAAGAGGACTTCCTTTCTTGTTAAGTCTGCAGCAACCCCCGCAGGTGGAATTTTCAAGCCCTTAAGCAAACCTTCCACGATTTCTCTGTGAAGTTGTCTGGAATCTCTCAATAATCTGAACAAGCCATCATTTATATCATCAACATCCACATACTCGTCATTTGAAACTGCAATCACAGACACAGGTCTCTGGACTTGTTCCATCGAGGAATTGCCGTTGAAGCCAACAGCGCTGCTATGACGCTTATTGCTGACACTCCTCAATTTGGCATTGTTCACTAGAGTTTGCTTCGATTGGAGTGCGGTAATTTCAGATTTAAGCTGTTCAATGTGAGCCTTTAAGTCAACTTCGATAGTGTCGCGTTTAACGAGCGCTTCTTTAGCCTCATTGAGTGCCTCAATGTTTTGTTGAACTTCCTGTCTCAATTCAGCTTGCTCCTTTGCTAGCAGCTCTATCTTGGCTTCCGCAGCAGAATATTCTTCTTGGATAGCATTCAAGTCCTTGTTTAATGTTTCTATCTCCTTTTGGTGATCAGCGCTATTCAGATCGACTTGAGCATTGAATTCAGCTTCTCTTGTTTTTAAAGCCTCAGTGGCATTGTTTGACTGGAGCAATAAATTTTTAAGATTCTCGATTTCATCCATCAACTTCTTATTATCCAGAATTTTACTCGTTAATGACTGTGTGAGCTCAATGACTTTATTCTCCAACTTATAGGAGACTTCTTGCAAGTGGTTAACTGATTTAGCTTCGGTTTTAAGCTGCTCGAATTCGCGTCTTGCGAGTTTCCTTCTGATGGTGGATTGGATGACAGTTGCAGAACGTCTTTGAGTGTTGTAATCTCTTCTTGCTAATAAACCTCTGTAAGAGTTTTGTAACACGATGGCTGATCTTTCCAAACGAGACTCTCTGAATGACTTCCGTGCTTGAAATCCACGAATGGCCTTCTGCAAGGTGAGAATGGAATCTTGTGTGGATTTGTATTGCTTTCTGGCGAGGAATCCTCTGATAGCAGTCTGCACACTTGTCGCAGCCTTTTCTTCTTTAGCTCTTTGGATCTGGTTTCTTCTAACATATCCACGAGCTAAAGACTCAAAGTTCACGATGGACTCACGAATCTGCAAATACCTTTTACGGTAGTAGTTACGGCGCAAATTCTTCTGAATCATGACAGCCGACTTGTGTAATTTCTCAGATCTCAACTTTTCGAAATGGGCCAACATACCGGCTTTGAAAAATATTTTTGTATTTCCCAATTGATATTTGGTGCGATCTTCGATGAATTCACTAAGAATCTTATCACACAAACCAGCGACTGACTCTTGCGTAGTCTCTTCACTCATGACCTTTATCCAATCATTCGAAGGAACCAAAATATGATACCGATCAGCAAATTCAACGTAAGTCCATCTAGATGGGAATCCGGCACATGAGATTCTAATTGTTTCCAAGACACCACAAGCCCTCAACTGAGATAAGACCATGAGAGAGTCGAATTCCCAAGCTTTCTTTTGTTCATTAGGCTTGATGCATCTGATATAATGGGCATTTGTGGAGTTGATGGTATTCATGAGATCGATCAAAGAATTTTTGAATAATGATCCCAATGTTGGCTTTTTCGAAGCGATCGATTTCTTGTTCGAAGCAGTATTTGCTTCAAGAGTTGATGCGTTTTTGTCAATGACGCTCAAAATACTTTGCAACATCTCATTTTCAGAGTTCTTTAACACTTCCAAGTGCCCTTCGCCAACAGTATCTCTATTCTTTTCGATAAACCCTTCGATATCATATGTGACATCAAGCGCGTAATGACTGACAACAAACTTTGTTTGACCAAATCTTGGTTTTTTGAAGTATTTGTTGTGCGGTGGCTTATCAAGATTTTGGTACATTTTTTCAACCCAAGATTCATCATTTCCGGCTGGCAATCTAGACTCTTCGTCCAAAAGAGACAATATACCAAGCCTGCTTTCAATCAAATTGATACAGGGTTGATTATCAGCGAAGTCAATAAAGGACCATTCAATTTCTTCCTTCACATACTCTTCTTGTTCCAATTTGAAAACATGCTGATTAAATTGTTGTTGCAATTTTTCGTTCGCGTAGTTTATACAGAACTGCTCGAAAGAGTTTTTCTCAAAATGCTCGAAACCATAGATATCTAAAACACCAATGAAAGAATTGATGTTCTCTGCGACTTCTGGCGGACACAAATCATCATTAATGTAATCCACGAGCCAATCAAAAAGAGCCGAGTAAATGTATTTCGCGAAGGAGTCCCTAGCAACCAATGCTTGTTTGTGATTCAAATTACTGACAATCTTCTCGGATCTCGTGGTAATTTGTTTTTTGACACACCATTTACTGAAGTTAAAGGCATCAATACCAAGTAATTGACATGCTTTGACCAAATTTGGTTCGTCGGAGGATAAGTGAGCATCATTTCTTGTTGCGGTTATGTCGATATTACCAATGTGCAATAACGCTGCTAAAATCCTGTAAATTTCCCCTTGCTTTTGCAGGTCTATTCCAATCAAACTCAAAGACTCATTTGTAAGGCCGAAGTCTTTTCCATCGTCAACACCTGGAATATCGGTAGAGCCGCCTTGGTTTGTGTATTTAAAGTCTTCGGCTGAAGTTAAACCAAGCGAAGCCTTTTCATCTTCATCCATTCCAGCTAACATCTGATAAAAGATGTGGTAATTTCTTTCTGCAGATGGTTGGAAAACTAATCTGGACCGCTCCAAAAGGTAGGTTCTCACTCTGGCACCAATAATGGACGTGTCTTTGTTGAATAAGATCTCTAAGTATTTTCCGAATCTGGATGAATTGTCGTTTCTGGTAGTTTTTGCATTACCAAAAGCTTCAGTGATTGGATTTGTGGCTAAAATTTGTTTCTCAACATCAGACATGTCAGACTTGTGATCGGTGCCCACTTTATTCTGCAACTCGGACTCTTCTTCGACAGAGGCAAAATACCTCATGATGTATTTGGCACTGACAGTCTTACCAGCACCGGATTCACCACTGACAATAATGGTTTGGTTTTTTCCATCCCTTTTCATACAGCTGTAGGCCTCCTCTGCAATGGCGAAAAGATGCGGTTCCAACTCACCTCTTCTCTTGCCAGCATAAGCTTGAATAATATCCTGAGAGTAAAGTTGATCGACTTTTTGGAAAGGATTAGTCGCAATTAAAACGATACCTGAGTATGTGTAGATATTCAATTGAGAATATCTGAGCTTAATAGCATGTAACACAGCAGGCTCGTTGAGGTAAGACAACGATGTCAAATCCTCCGCCGCTTCTAAAATTGGCGGGTTACGTAATTGAGGTAACTTGGGGTTATCCTCAGTGAGGTCATCAGTCTTTACGGTATATGACTTTGACTCGTCACTCTCGGAGACAAATTCTAGAGTGTATGTGTTGTCATCTTTGGTATTGGACAGAATCGTGACACCGATCCAGCCTTGTGTTTCATCTGGGTACCAGCAGCGGCTGCGAGTTAGTATCGAGAGCTAGAGAAAAGGTTGTGTTTAGAGGGACAAACATACGTTCCAACTTCATATGACGAGGCCATGGCCGGTTAAGACTCGGCGTACTTGATCCGTTGAGAGACTGTTGCTTTAAGGGCCTCAAAAAGAAAGTCCAGTAAAATTTGGGAGTGATGGTGCCTAAGCGTCCTGGTTTAGCTCGAGATTTGGCAATTAAGGCACTTTATGGAGTTAGATCAATACAAAGAAAAATCGTGTATGTACACTTATTCTGGAGTATTTTCTCGCGGCCTAGGAGAGTGGACACCGCGCCGCATCACGTGCGGGATCAATAGTGTAAATTTTTCTTGGGGTGCATGCAGGAAAGAACACATACTCGAGTTTCACAAGTGTTTCAAGTCAACAAATTAGACAATAGAAAAGGTGTTGGTATATTGCACATAGGGAAATGCGTTTTCTTTGATCCACTGCACAGAAATTTTAGGTATCAATTGGAGAGCCTGGTTTGCCTCTAATATTGCGAGCATACTGCTTCCCACAGGGTCGCGTCTCAATGTTTTCGTCGCTTTTGGCGCGGGAATCTAGACTGACGAGGCTATTGGAATGCATGATGTGCAGAGCACATAAATGGAGACTGCAGTGTTCCGTAAAGGATGTATATATACAAACAGTAGTTGCGGAGAGATTAAGGTTTGTCAGCATTAAAAGGAAATATCTGCCTTAGAGAAAAACACGTCTCAGTTCGAATTAATCATTTTCTCTACCCAGAGATTGTTAGGCCGTAGGTTATTTTCTGTTTAGTCGTGCGGAACTCGGTCAACATGAAAGGTTGGGTCGAACGCATAGGATAATAAAGGTACAGATCAGTGAAAAAAAAGAGGAGAAAATATAAACAGCAGCACATTCCAGAAATCTTTCACAATTCTTTGCTGCTTCATATGTGAGATCGACAGGTTTGAGCCGTTTGAGAATGCACCGGTTTATGGCAATTGTGACCTGCATGTTGTTTATTTTGCAACCACAAAATTTTGAAGATCGACTTTGTGGTCATAGCTTAGTTTCCCTAGTGGTTCTTTCTCCAAAGTGGGCAATTAATCTTTATTATCATGTACAAAACTCTGAAGAGACGTATGGTTCTCGATCACCTCAACCCAAGTCACTACTGGCCTTGTCGCAAAGAAGTTCATCAGTCTGGACCTGAGCCCCCTAGAGAACTTACTTCGGAGGAAAAATGGTTTGAGGCTTATTATGCTTATGTGTGGCCAAACGGACCTGAGATTGAGTACCATGCTAGTCAATTTCAAAATGAAGCTGAGAGCACTTATTACAAAAAATTTTTCACTGGCGACTCGAATCGGCAAAAATTGTTCGAGTTGCTTGTGAAAAGGTTCGATCTTAAGCAGATCCCAGAGAAAAAAATCCACCTCTTACTCAGGGAAGAGGAGATGTTCTCGAAGCAGAAAATTCATGGCAGGCATGATCACTTTGACTGTATCTGGGCACAGAAGCCATTGACAAGATATTGTGTCAAGGAGTCTTGTTGTATGATTGTGTTTCGAGACTACTTTTTTGATGACGAATTCTATGTGGGCGAGCCTCTTGACTACAGAATGACTGACTATCCTCTAAACTACTTTATTATACCACGAACTAGGTATTACTTAAGAAAGAACACAAGAAAGGCGTATGGCAAAGTTCAGTCGTTATTTGGGGTAAAGAGAACCTGTGTCCACAAACATAGACTGCACAAAAAACAGCAGATTCGAAAATACTACAACATTAACAAACAAACAAAAATTTACCATAAGCTTTTAAAGTCAAGCGAAAGTCATCCTCTCTCATATAAGAGAGAATTTCAAAATAAGTTGGTGAAGTACTGTTGAGTTACTCTATTCTGATCTCCGAAGGTAAAGGATCATCGAACGGGAAAGTCTAGCCTGAAAAGAAACGTTTTACGCACGGGATTTTCGAAGATAAAAAGTGCTTCAAATATCTGGCTGAACGTGTTAAGCAGTAAACAAAAGGTGACTGGTTGCAATGAGTCTGTGGCTGCGAGCTAAAGGATTGTGAAAATGACGAGATGAACCCTTTAAAGTGGGATTGTGGAGTCATAAGTAATGAACCCTTCGAAAGCAATCGTCGATTTATTTACAACATTCATAGCTATGATTTACACCCAGAAAATTCGAGCGATTATAAGAACTGTGGAAACGACAATATGAACCCTTAGAAGTGGGATTATAGAGTCATTACTATTGAACTCTTGCAAAGCTCTAGAATTACACCAACTGCTTTCCAGCCCTCTTATTGAGTAAATTGACCACTTTTCGAGCAATCATATTATTTGTCTCCTATTGCATGATCCAGACCCTCAAAAACATCAAGAATTGAACAATTTTATGTAAATATCACAAACATTGCTAATCTGCTAATAACATTTAATTCGATAGCCAATTTTAGATTTTATTAGCTGTAGATAAAAGCCAAAATATTTTTTTCTTGTGTTGAAACCACTTTCTGGCCAGACATTACTGAATTTTAAAAAAACTATTTCCAAATTCCATATCAATATAAATCAAAATTTCTCAGATACAGAATCTTACAGTTAATTTGTGCTTGCAACCTACTATTTGTGCCCTTGTGTAATCTAGTTGTAAGATGTCAAAAATTAATTAAAGAAATGAAACTCATTGAAAGTTTCACCTGTTCAGAGTATGGTTTCAAGCGGTAGGTTCAGATACATCGCCGAAACGTAAGAAGTTAGGTAAATAAATAAACTCACATTTAATAGTTTATTGAGTGTAATTTTTGGTATATGTGACTGACTGATTTGCCTGAGACGTCTCCTGAGTCTCTTGCTTGGGTTTTTTTAGCAGATATAAGATGCATATAAATCGAAATTACACCAATGTTTGTGTTTTCAGAAAAAATGACAGACTATCTGGAGAGATAATTCTGTGCCAATACCTTGACCATATTTAGAATCAAGTTTTTGTACTCCAGCACTGTAACCAAATTGTTTGTAAACTGAGCTTTGTGTAATTTTGAGTGAGTGTCTGTGTCAGAATCTTTCGTCTATATAAATTATTCGATTCTCGCAACTTATTACTGTAATCAACCACATTTTCTTTACCGGGATATCTGTTGAAAGTGATATTTTTCTTGACTTATTAACAGAGATTATCGTTAAAGAAGTGAAAATTGTAAGAGCGAATAGGAACTTATTCTTTTTCGAAACTCTTTGCAATTTAAGCTTTTCTCCGATGAATTACGCTCAAGCTACCTACCGGGCCCCAAAGCCAGAGCTGAGGGAGCCAGTGCGCTTGCTTGAGAAGCATTTTGATGGTAATTATTGTAATGACGCTGAGGATGAAGCAACCACTGAATCTGAAAGCCCTTGTGAATCGAGTGTTTTGATTTACCCAGAGTGCACCAAGCACACTGACGTCTCGCAGTCATGGATTAAGTCCCAGTCAGCTGAAAGAATATTCCAGACCTCGAAACCAATCAAGTCGCTTAGCAATGCTACCAGAAAAGTTTCAAGGACAAACACTCCTGATTCCAAAGAATATGTTGTCGAAAAATTAATTGCCCCCACGGAAAACCCTGCTTGCTCATCTAGAGCAAGGAGATTTTTCAATCGAATTCATATGATGAAGCAGGTTTTCGCAGCCCCTCGACTTGGGGAAGCCATGCCACATGCCACCGAGCCTGACCACCAGCCTTTACCCAAGAACGCCCGAAAGCAGAACAACAGTCACTGGTTTAAGTTTGAAAAAACAAAGAAGGTAAGAGCTTGGGTTATTCGTGTAAGGCAATTGGAAAAGCACGAGGAATGCTACATGAAAAGAGTCTCTGTATGTCTTCAAGATGGATGCCCGGTCGCAGAAATTATTGCAAAATCTCAAGTCGTGCGTCGTGTTTCTGCGCGCCGCGCTTATTGTCACGGATTGCATGCAATGCAGGCACTTGCGAATCGGTTTTTGCGTGGAGGGCCACTCTCGAATATGGAAATTAGGCATCCTTTCATGGAAAAATCCGAGCCGGTTGAGAAGCAGAATCGAAAGGTCAAGTATCTTGAACATCATCAAGAAGTGCAATTCAAATACCACGCAAGTGGCTTGTCACCGGATTCGGGAAGTGACTCTGATAATGGATTGGGTAATAGACATGGCTGCAAAACGAGCGGCTCTGAGCATTTACGCACCGCAAATGATGAGTTGACAATCGTGGCACCTGAGGACTTTCTTGATCTTAAGGAACTGGCTGAATATGAGCTGTATTCTATTGTGTCTGTTGACATGTTTCAGAAGCTGGGCATAGCACTGACCTTGAGCGCTGGACAAACTGCTGATTACCCTAGAAAGAGGAATTGCCTTGTGGGGACAACTGCCAATCCTGTGATTTCGGAAAAGCTTGGAAGTTCATATGAGAGGACTCGTGCGCAGATGAATTTAGTGAGCGAATCTGTGAATACTCTTGCGCCTATATTTTCGAGCCTGAATAAGCCTGAGACCGAGACCGAAGTGAAAGCAGAGACCGAAAATCAGGCCCATGAAGCCTCCAATTTAAACTTGAAGTTCTCGGTTGACAAAAATAATAGAGCCAAAGAAATGATGCTTCCAGATTCCAGCCAGACTCAGCCACTGTCAATTTTCCAGCAACACCCCAAAGGCCAAATCAGATGTGAGAAGCCAGATAATGAGGAACAATTAAGCAAAGAAGGGCGGACAAATGACGTGAAGCTGGGCAGTTTGACTATCACCAAAATAGATATGAAAGAGTCTGTGATACCTCTGTTGACATACTTTTCACTTGGACCAAAGGCAAAAAAGCTTGTTGCAGCATTCAAGACGAAAAGAGACCGGGAATTGGGAATTAACTACGAACGTTTTGATGAAAATTGTTGGCTCAAAGATCCCAAGTCGAATTTGTGGCACAGGCTTCAAATGGAGAGAATTTTGGTACCCAAACTTCACAAAGGCCCGGGAGTAGACTTCAAATGTCTTTGGATTGATTTAAGACTGGTACGGAAGCCCGAGTTTGAGAGCAAGCTAAATGGGTTTTTGACCAAATCAAGATTGTCCATCGCTTTTGAGCACCAACAAAATGCTGGAAAATCGAGTGTTGGAAATTTGATTGAGACCCAATACAATCAACTCAACAATAATAGTGACAACCTTTTGGAACTCTGTGATATTGACTTAAAAGTGGAATTGAAAACAATCGAATCGGACTTAAGAAATTTTGAAAGAGAAATCATGAACGTTTTCTCAGGCAAAGTCATTGCGAACGGTACAAGAGTCAGTGATATGTTTGCTGAATTGAAAAGGATAATTCTTGCCCAAGATGCTGTGATGAATGAATGCAGAAATTCAATTTTGCAGTACTTTGATGCGCACTCCAAAGCCGATAAATACTTGCACTCATTGATGGCCAATATAAAGGCTGCCGGAGACACTTTCTACAACATCTGTGTTGACATTGGGAACAACGAGATATCCGACGAGTTTTCTGTTTCATTGGAAAGCCGGCTTGCTGATGTAATGGATGATCTTGAGCTCATGGAAAAAATGGAACAAAGTGCCCAGAGAGGTCTCACACAAGTTTCTGCTGGATTCACTACTTCTATGGGTGAAATTTTAGGGCACTATGAAAAGGCCCTCAAGCACAAGTCGAATTTACAAGAGTACTTCAAGAAGATGCACGGCAAATTTTTTAAACTGCAAGAGTTAACACTGGCTCAAATCAGCGAAATGATTGACTGCAAAAACTATGATGATCAAATAAATTTTCTCACGCAATGCCGAGAGTTGAATCTTCGGGACAAGCTACACACAAAGTTGAAGCGCCTGCAAAAGATAATACGCCACGTAAGATCAGCAAGAACTGGTTTGGAGCTGATTCACAATGAGGTATCCAAGATATTTATTTGCTTCAAATATGAGACTTTTGGGCGACCAAGAAAATTAGAAGCACAGCTGAAGACTACATTATGAAAAATGTCTAGAAACACAAACTCTCTAAACTGATCCAAGAGAGTTTGAAAAAAATGAACATTTAAACTCATAAGAAGAAAAAAGAGAGAAAAAAATTTTTAGCTGCCCCTGAGAGGGCTTTTATTCAATTGGCTACACTATACAATGATAAAACTGAGATCTTGAGTGACATTGCGGACTCAAGATATCGAAGCGTTCAACCTCAAGAACATACGCCAAATCCACAACGCATTGCGGTATAGAACAATATCCATGGATCTTTAAATTATGCAAGGAAAACAAAAGGTGACTGGCTGCAATGAGTTCGTGCATGCGAACTTAGGGATTATGAAAATGACAAGATGAACCCTTAAAAGTGGGATTGTGGAGTCATGAGTAATGAACCCTTCGATAGCAATCATCGAATCATTGCCAACAGTCACAATTTTTATAGCTTGCTGAGACAAGTAACGTGAATGGATTAGTTCTGGCTTTAAAATGCATCAAAAATTTGAAATGCAGAGCTTGAGGCTCGGAACTGAAATACTGCTTATGCACTGATGCTGACGGCTGCGAATTTAATGATTGTGAAAATGACAAGATGAACCCTTAGAAGTGGGATTGTGGAGTCAGAAGTAATAATTTCTTCGCAAGTAAGTACAAGGCGAGCTTTTCAGTTCTTCAAATAAGCTACGAGATCGGATCAGATGTCCTGACGGGATCTCGAAGATAATCGAAGGTTGCGGCTTTTCGAACTCAGAACATCATAAATACTTTAATTAATTAGCAAACTTAAGTATGTATCGTAACTACACAAGGCAATAACTGAGCTCTCCTTTGACCAGAGCATAAGATGTATATATACTCAAGCGTGGTGTATGTGTTCTTGTGTAACACCAAAATGAATTCCGTTTGCTTTAATCGTAGCTCCCATCGAATTCAACAATGCACTCACCGCGTTAGGGGATCAGATCATGTCGAATATTTTTTTTAATGTATATTTTTATTCTCATATCATAAATGGACCCAAAGTTCCAGCAAACCCTTCGCGAACCTATAACTTGGATTTAAATTCAGGGTTTTCGAGTGGCTCATATACACCGCTGAACAATTTATCATCGGGGGTATATCTGTTCAAAGCTGACGTATCAACAAAGGATTCATTCAAGTGAGCAATTGTGGGTGCACCCAAGAGTCTCATGTTCATCACCATTTCATCCTTAAGAATTTGGATGGCCTTATAAACACCATCATCTCCATACGTTGACATGGCATAGAGGAACGGACGACCAATGCCGACTCCAGTAGCACCCAATGCAATAGCCTTAAGTATATCACTTGCTCTTCTCACGCCACCATCGACGAAGATTTGCATTTTGCCCAACAATCCTTTTTGTCTAAGAATTGGATTGAGCTGCGCCAAAATCTCAATGGGAGCTTTCACGGAATCTAGTTGCCTACCTCCATGATTCGAAAGAACTATACCGTCCACGCCATATTCAAGAGCTTTGAGTGCGTCAGCGACACTTTGGACGCCCTTGAGAATCAAGGGCATTTTGGTAATAGAACGGAACCAAGAGATATCATCCCAGTTCAAACCAGTATCAATGAATGAAGAGATGGCACGAGCCGCACCCTGTGTACGATCAGCGTCCTCTCCCTCTCCTTGAACATGTGATAAGTCCTCCACATTCTTTGACCTCATGTCTTTTTCACGTCTTCCCAATTGCGGAGCGTCGACAGTGATGAAAAGGCCCTTGATGCCGCGCTTCTCAGCATGACGAACAAGCTCCTTGGTTACCTCACGGTCGGAGTTAACATATAATTGAAACCACTGTGTCTGTGTCCCATCAGCCTCGTCCATGATCTCGTCGAAAGAGTAGGAGGCAAGAGTCGGAATCATTTGAATTACTCCCTGTTTGGCAGCCGAACGGGTAAGCACCTTCTCTCCATCATCATGACCTAATCTTCCAAGGGCCGTTGCTGTGATATAAAAAGGAACTGATGTCTTCGAGCCGAGCATAGTAGTGCTTGTATCTACCAGAGATACATTCACTAAAATTTTTGGGTTGAAGAAAATTCTGTGGTACGACAAGTGATTGTTTCTCAAAGCGATTTCATCATCGGCACCGGAAGAATAGTATGCCCAGGCCGTTTTTTCCATGGTCTTTTTGGCCACAAACTCGAAGTCGTGAAGGTTATACATCTGAGAAAGATCTGGCATAAGCTTGATGTTTTTACGACGCTCTATCTCGTGTGCTTCTAGGGGCTCTCCATCCTCGTCAAACTCCTCTGAATCTGCCTCTGGTTCTTCGACGGACTGCACTTGGGTAAGCTGTTTCAGATTGACAGGAATAGGATCTTTGTTGTCTTGCTCGTCATATTCCACGTCAAACTCGTCGACGACGTTGTTCGACTGTGCCACCTTTTCGGTAGTTTCCTGTTTGTGCTGCGGCTTGGTGGCCTTTTTCTTGGCCGGATCGGGCTTCGACGCGGCGTCTACCGGACCAAGGTGGTACTTCTTGGGAAGATATTTATCCAAGGTATCTGCTGGGTGAATTGGATCAAAAGCTTTGGTGGCATCTTTTCCGGCATACTTGAGAATGACAGCCGAGCCACCCGGATGTTCCTCGAGGAAGTCCGAGACGTCATAGACTTTTCCATGGATTATGACCCAACAGTCGTTTTTCTTGTTGTGTTCGGCCACTTCTTGATAGGTGCGCATGTTTCAAGCTGAGGATCTGGTAGGGTAAACCTGTAAGGCACAAAGAAGGATGAAACGGTTTCTTTAGCAGAGATGTCGGTTCGGTGTGTGGCGGCGATCTCCAATGGGTGTTTAATTTCCTCGAAAAAGCTCTCAAAACTCGTGTAAAAATAGAAGCCTCAAATGAGCTAAAGAAATAGTAAATAGGTGGTCTCAGGCGGTGCAAGAGGAATCGGGGAATGGAAGGTATTTAAAGCCGGTGGAATGGTTTGTCGTTATCGCAATGCGGGGAGAATATGCGCTACTTGCATATGTGCAAGCCAATAGGGTGGTACGGTTTTATAATGTTTGGGCAGTGTGACAACTAGAGAAATTTTCCAGCTTTGGTACTCGCAGAAAGACGTCCCAGTTTCCGGATCGCCCGGTTATCGTTGTTGGCCCAAAACTGGAGGAAAGAGTTTGAAAACTTCGAGAGAAGGTGGCTGCGTGTATAATTGCCCAAAGAGGCAGGTTTTTGCGCATCAGGTCGATCCCGCCCTCACGTGGCAACTTACGCTAACGGCAGCTCGTAGCACCGTCAAGGTGAAGCTAAGCACATAGACCCGTTACGTGGGCCTTGTCCCATTCACACGGGGTACCTCCATCACTAGGGCCGCTGCCACCAAGCCCCTTTGGAGGGAATTACTCGTTGCACGGTCTATCCGCACTCGGTCCAACCTAAGATTGTAAAAGCACAGCCTCAGAATCCTTTGCAGCAGCTTTGCAAGCAGACTGCCCCGGTGTCTAGTTCGTTGAAAGCACCTCGAACGCTGCAACTATCCTATGGTATTCACGACATAAATGCTGAAGAGGCCAACTTTTTCTGTTGGGATTACGTATAATGTTGGGTTTGGCCAATGCATGCCCTTTTTTTTACAATGCCTTTTCGACTTGACGTACGCACGGTAGCCACTAGCCTGTCTCACATTGTGTTTGTCTTGAAATGATGTAATGCAAGAGTTGGACAGGATGATTGTGTGAATTCTGCATGTTGTACAGTATCAGGTTTACTGTGGAGCGAATCGGCGCTTCTAATTTCGGCCTGCATTAGCCTTGTATTATGGGGTTAAAGTGTCAGAGGGCAATGCTGCCGGAATTCCTTTTGGTGCACAGGTTCTGTGGGTAGTAGCGGGAAGAGTACCTGGCTGTTCTGGTTCAAATTGTGACATTGTCCGGAGCCACAAAGCCGATGTTTTATACGACATTTTCACTCTGCTTTCCTATAGGGACCATTGCTACTTCTTCTCGTTATATTAGTTTCCCGTCCACAAACGTCCCCAGTGCAAGTGGCATTATTCACCAGCACTGACTCGTGCAGGTACCACTAGGGCCGGTTGCGCGCAGAAAAAAAAAAAAAAGTAATCGGAGAAAACGCGAAGCTTGGAGGAACTAAAATTTAAACTCATTTCACATATTGGTGCGCCTACTCAGTCATTCATACTTCTCCGCCACGAACTACCTCGGCTCCAGAGCCATAAAGTCCACCCAGAACACCATTTATTTCCCACTTGAACCCCTCGCTGAGCACCAGAGTCTCTGCCGTCCCAACACTCTTTGCATATGGTGCTTTTAAACGGGATCAAATACGCCTGTGAACGGTGTATCAGGGGCCACCGGGTCAGCTCTTGCACCCACACAGACAAACCACTCACAATGATCAAACCAAAGGGCCGTCCAGCCTCTCAATGCTTACATTGCCGCGAGCAGCGCAAGCTGCGCAATGTACATATGTCGTGCACCTGCGGCAAGAAGGGCAAATCCCCGGGTCAGCACTTTGCCTCTTGCCTTTGTCACAAGTCCTCGCAGTGTACATGTACGAAAGAGAAGAAGCCTAAAAAGAAGAAGGACAATTCGGATATCAAGTCACTCCCAGATCAGAGACAGGGTGATGAACACATCACCGACAGCGCCCTAGTCGAGGATATCGCCATCCCATTCGAAGCTGAGCTTGGTCTCTTGGACTGCTTCTCCCCAGCACTGTTGACCTCGGCAAAAGAGCAATCGCCTTTTTATTCTCACAAGCCTGACAATCCGTCTGCTATCCTTGGTCTGCTGAACCTGTTGCTGTCCCTGGCGACTAATTCCGGCCCAAAAATGTCTTTTGCATCCCTGGTGGCTGCTCGCAATTCTCAGCTCCCAGAAGCGCCGCCAGATTCCAAACCGCAGCCTGCGGGCAGTTCTGCTCTCAATTTGTTTGACAATCCTCCATCCGATGCAGAGTTGGACATCATGGAAAACATGTTTCCGTTATTTCCATTAGTGGGATCTACATCTTTCGACGTGGATTCCTCTCTCCCGCTTCTGGGCATCCCCCGGCCCAAATCTGCAAAACCAGACCCAAGACCCTCAGAGCCACTCCTGGGATCCCCTCGAATGACTCCCTCGCCGAATGCTGCGACATTCACTCCGCTCGGTCGTTCTTCTTCTCAATCGGGAAGCTCTCAGTTAAATCCCTACTTTGGTCACCAACCAAAGCCTCTTCGGGCTTCTGCGTCATTTGACGGATCTTCTCCCTCCAACTTTGTCCCCATGGCCTATGCTAACACATTTGCAAATGTTCGCCCACAGAGACCCGAGAGCGCACCGTCTGCTGCATCTTCATCGTCTAACACGAGCAAGCAGAATCTCTTCGAAGTTGCAAACTCCAATCACAACCTACCGCATGTCGCAAGTTCAGCCGCATTTCCTCCATTCAATTTGGCTAACAACAACTCCAATGACGATTTTAATCAAAATATCCAGAATGGGCAAAAATTTCATCATGACAGTCGCCTGCTTCTGATTTTGAGTGATGATGATACTTTTAAGAACACCTACAACACACTTAATATTTCAACCACGCCACAGTCTTCCCTTCCGTCTAGGCAACCTCTGCAATCACGCAGAAAGTCTTCACTCACGAGATCTCATTCTCAAATTATCCCTCAAAGCAGTGCGAAGTCCGTATCGTCTCTTGATACTTCTCCATATCAGGTGACATCCAGGAGATCGCCATCTGTGGAGCAACTGAAGTTCAACGGAATTGATACCTATCTCCGAGATGTTGTGGAGGAAACCCCGTCTGCTCAGTACAAATCTGAAATCAATTTTGAACCTATGAATATCGGTTTGCCAAAGGATGGTGAGCCTGGACAAGATTACGGCTTGGATGCTCCAATGTATCGAGAACTACTTGATTACATGCCCAACTAATTAAACGCGGGCATTCACTGGAGACCGACTTAGGATATGCAAAAATGATTTTTTTTTTTGAATTTTTGACCTTTTTTTATTTCTGCTATCATGCTAAATAGTATTTTCGATGACTTCTCATACGATTATGTTTTCACTTCTTTTAAATTCTCTTTTCATTTTACTTTTTATCACGTTTTGAGAAGTCTAGGAAATAAATACACAAGATCAGCAACAAAAAAGTAATCGAATATATACATGCCAGTGACGAGCAAAATAAGTAGGGGCCAAAATTTGATAATCCGAAGAACTAAGCCTGGCCTGGCAATGTAATTACATCATATCCCGGAAGTGTCGATTGTACATGACCTTATCCGTTGAGTTTCTTGGTGTCATCTCCTTGTGGAGAGTTCGAAGAATCGTCCAACTTCAATGCCAGTAATCGGTTAACGTTTGAGTCCAAGGAAAGCATTTCTTTGTTGGATTCAGCAGCTCTTCTTGTTTTCTTGCGCTCCTCAATTGTGCTTGGTGCCAAGCCAGAATCAACATGGTCATTTAAGTAAATCAGAAGCTTTTCGTCATTGATATTAAGAATCGACTCTTGCTCAGTTTCCTGAAGAGAGCAAAGGCGAATCAAAAATTCAAGTAGAGAAAGATTTTTGTATTTTGGAACCTTCGGTTCTTCATTTGCACTTTCGTATCCAGACTCACTATCAGTGCTACTATCTTCGTCACCACTATCGTCATCAAGGTCATCGAAATCAGTTCCAGTCTCTCCAAGAGCAAAATATTCAGGATTTTGCTCGCCCATAATCTTGAGAGTCAAGACAGGTGAGTTTGAGTGCTCTAATTTCAAAAGCTTTCCGCTTGCAGAAAAAAATTGCTTCTGAATGTCCCGAAGTTTGAAGCGCTTAGCTCTCTGGACCTCCCTCTCTTGTGCGTTTTCATCATCTGTGTTATGATAACGACCATCATTAAAGTCCTCCATAATAATCAAATCGTAGCAGTAAGCTTCACCGTCACGAATCCTTTGGATAGAACACAGAGCCCGAGCAAACTCTTCTTTCCATGTTATAAAATTTCTCGATTGGCGGTCATCAACAGGCTGAGCAGCGTCGCTAAGGTATTTCAGGCGGCTAGGATTGTAGAAGATGGAGTAGAATCGAAGGTCAAATACCGGGCCCACTTGAATGTCGCCCAGATTATTTTCAATGTACTCTTTATTGGACTGCTCGATGTGATGGGAGGATTGAAGCAAGCGGCTCGGAGAAATGTGCAGAGCTAAGGAGGAAGAGAAGCTGGCGCCACACGTCACTAGCGAAAGATTTATGAGTGGAATTGCATCATTTATCTCTGTGATGAGCCTGTTGAACTGCAATTCGGCTAGACGTACGGATTCCTTTTCGTTGGAACTACTGAGACTGTCAGCCACAGAGCTCATGACCAGCTCAAATCCGTCGATTTCGATTTTCAAGTCCAGTACAAGGTTGACGGCGGCATCCAATGCTGAATTTCCGCGGGCTGCCAGAAGCTTGATTAGATCAATGGACTGGGACAATATGGCAATTTTCATTTCGAGCTTTGCCTTCAACCGCTCGAGGCGGGCCTTTTCGGATGCCGGAATCTTATCGAGAAGCTTGGCCACGGTCTTGATTGCAAATCCCGATGCGAGTGAGATTCCAGACCGTATGGCAAAGGTCATTGCCTGGTTGCTGGCCTTGGCGAGGATTTCATCCATCTTTGGTGAATTTAGGTGTTACGTCAGGGTGTCGCATTACGCCTCAAAAGTGGAACGCGGGGAGGGACGAGGAAGAGGCCGCAAGGGTGTTCTGCACTTTGTGCGCCCTGCTCTAAAATTCCTTCACAATCTTTTTCATTTTGGTTCAAATTTCTTGAATTATGATGGAATGTCTGTGATTGAATTGTATGACGGTGTCACCTGTTTCTGGCTGGTGTTTTTTGGCGCTAGTTATTTTTGATATCGAGATTTAGTTGTCAGTATGCAATTTTTCTGTAATACCGCAATGTTTTTTCAAATTATTTTGCGGATTTGCACCCTGGATTCGCTTCTTCACAGAAGCTGCAAAACATCCATATGGAGATTTCTCAATAAAACCAATGCACAACTATCTTCCACGAGTGAATTCGAGAAACCATTTACAAAAACTGAGGCAGTCTTGGTTGTTTTATAAAAGAATATTTGAAAGGGTCGAGGGGGTACACATACATAGATTACTAATAGCGAAGGAAACTATTCGAAATGTGTCGCCTTCCTAGCAATGTTACTGAAACTTACGAGTCAAAGTCCCAGTTGAAGATAAACAAAGTTCATATGTTTCACGGACATGTAGTTGGCTTCAGGTTACAATGTGATGATGGCTCATAAAGATCCAGGCACCCACCTTGAGTTAGGCTTTTCTTGAGATTGACCATCAATTTATTGCACGTACATATAAACTAGTTCAGAAGGCATCGGATTTATTAAAATTGACAGCCTACGTATTTGAATAGAACACACCAAAGGTTTTCATGGCTCTCATGTCATTTAATATAAGTCTCAACTTCACAGGTACATGAGCTTCTGGTAATAGGGGATTCTCGAAAACGTGGGAACGCTCATCTAGGGTTATGATGGCGATATGTCTCAAAACTCTCCTTGTCAAAAATGCAGACTGGTCAGATTTGGGGAGAATTTGTTGGTAACACCCTCCCGAATATCATGGGAGATCAGATCATAATGGCACCTGACCTATCGTCGGATTTCATTCCGAACTCTTGATGCATTTGACTCAAGAATTCTTTGACGTCTGCCAAACTCTTGGACTCATCTTGCGTGAAGACCTCTAAGTACTTGTGGAAATATGGTGCAAACTTACTCTCCTCGTCTAATGAGGGATGAATCGCCTTTTGCGAAAGGAGAACGTGTGGCGGGGTCGCAAGTTGAAGACCATGCGATCGGTTACTTATTTTTTTGGGCAATATTTGCTCCAGCTTTGGTTTTTCATTAGTGGCCTTGGAAGTCAAGATAATTCTTGGTTTGATGGGAGCCTCTCAAAATTTTCAGATTTGAATTCGTGAAAATTGACGAAGGTATGTACAAGACTATAACTTTCCTTTAAATACTTGGCATCGCCTATGACCCATTAATAAATAATTTCATAAATGTAGATTTACCTGAACGGTGTTATTTTCGAGTCAGTGATTCCAAGCGAATGTAAAAGTCGACTTTGTCTTTAGAGTAGAAAAAAAAGAAAAAAAAAAAAACAATGACATGGAGGAAATTACAATTGTAGAGATTACTTTATCCAGTCGAAGTTAGCCATCTCGAGGTGATAGAAGTAAAAGAAGCATTGTTTGAAATGTCTTGTATTGTGGCGGCACATGAATTCAATAAAAACCAACGTACAACAATTCTTTAAAGCAGCTACATATACGCATTTTGATGCATGAGGATTGTGAGTTATCACCGGAAGTTTGAAATTAATGAAAGTAAAACCTGCCTTAATATCCACAAATTACCGTTCTAATTAATCAAAAATATCTGGAAAATATTATACTACTGGATAATTTACAAAGTGCGATTCTGATAATTCCGTAAAACCGGATATCTTTATACCGCCCGGCCGCAAGACTTTGCTGGCTAGAATCTGGACTTTTCTATCGAAAAATTGCGTAATTATGGGAAATGGCTCACCGCTTCGGAGATGCCGTAGCGAGAATTTTTATACAGTACCTATGATAGGATTTGTGCATTACAACGGTATTAAGATCTGGCCAAGATCTGCGCGCGGACTTCCATATCCGGCTTTCGGAAGAGAGAATGTGGCTAATTAAGGAACGCTTTTCTCCAGCCCAAAAGACGTTGACAAGCTCCGAATTGGTCCCGAAGGGGTTGCTTATTGGTTTCACAAGTTCTCAGAGAGAGAAAAAATTAATTTGTAACAGAACACATCTGACACAAAGTCGGCTTGCTTCCTTTCGAGAACTTTCAAGACGTCGCATATATGTAAAAAAATTTTTCGGTTCATGGACCGAGGATGTCGAAAGGGGCTTAGAGGCAAATGTATACTGCACAATGCTCAGTAAAGCCTTAAATAGATCGTAAACGGTTTTTTCACGGCTCAGTGGTCCAAACCACGATTAAGCGAATTCAACCAGCCGTTCACAACAATCTTGTTCACATGTAGCTCGGGACCTGGATTGTAATATTGGCAAGACCCATTTGGGTTTTGTCGGCAACAGCCTTGCTTATACCCAAGACATTTTTTGCTTTGGTCTCAAGTTGTTCTTTCACTTGCGTGATAGTCGCAGAAACTGACGTTTTTATTTGCGATATAGTTGCATAAAATAATCTCGTTTTGTTTTTCGTAAAAGCATCAGCTCATAACACTTACTTATGCGTTCAATATTCTTCGAAAATTCTCATTCCAACAGGTTTTTTTTTTTTTCCGTAACACTCTCCATGGAGAGAATGTCAAAGACAAAATATTTCATCTATGAACTTGTTCGATAAATAGCTATCTTGGAAGCTGTGGAGTTGGTTCTTCATGCCTGCTACGAAAAAATTGTATCTATAAGTCTATCGGGATTATCCGGAGTTGTGCTCTGTCACGGACTTGTGCTATCTTCTCTGCCCACATTGTATCTCTGATTCTTGTTTTACATTTAACTATTTTGTGATTACAAATTAAGTCTTGGCTATCATGCATCAATTTGACTGGTTCAGAATTCGCCGTCGAAAGAAGAATCTGTTGAGTGAAGACACTCGTCACGTAATTGCAGCGTAGGGTCATAAAATTTAGTATGCGACGCTTTGCTTTCTTCTCTCTGTAAACATACAATACACGCATATCTTGGATCCATTTGAGATGCTTTGCTTCCATCCTTCCTTCCATCCTTCCTTCCGTAAACATGCAGTACACGCATATCTCGGATAAATTTGAGGAACTTTGCTTTCTTCCCTATGTATATATACAGTACACGCATATCTCGGATTAATTTGAGAAACTTTATTCTAATCAATAATAAAAGCGAAACAGGCAGTCAGAGTTAAGTTTTAGTGAGATCTTGCGTGCTTCAGTCTGATAACTTCATTTCACAACCACAAAACTGGACAAGGGTATACAATCTCACACCAGAAGACAGCATCATAGATAGTAATACGGCAATGAAGGAGGAAGCATGCCGAATTTCCCAACACTGTATATAAAATACGATATACATTGAGATGCATGAAGTCCAATCTCACCTCTGCTCAAGAGGATGCATGAGATGTGGCTTGTCCTTGTTTCCAATAATATATAAAGTCCATCAACCCTTCCTTCATCAAACTTTGATCGCTTGTTTTAAATCTAAGAGAAATTTAATACTTTCATCAAACAGGATATGCAAGTATACAAAACTTTCTTGTTGTTATCCGCCATCTTAAGATGTGCCTTTGCAGCAAGTATGGAAGCTTGTGCGTCGCCTGAAATCACAGGTAACGGTTTCGATGCCAAAATTTACTCTTATCCTTTCTATGACCGTGCATTTGGATGGCAAGACGATTTTTTTTACTCTGCCTACAAGACTGTTCTCAAGGCTTCCACCACTGGTGTCACTGACCCAAACTTCTCCTTTACAATCCATGGTAAAAGTATCCGTGAGGGTACCATTTACGGTATCAACACCGAGATTAGTAACTACACTATAGAGTTGACCGGTTACTTTAAGGTCGACAAGACTGGTGATTATACTTTTAATTTGGGCGCTGATGATGGTGCCTCCCTCCAATTTGGTGCTTCAGGCTCATGTTGTCTGGACTCCTCCGCCAGTGTCAACCAAAGTTTGGCTCTTAACACTATTGGTTCCACCCCTGGTGTTTATTCCAATGCTTCTACATTTACTCTTTACGGTGGTTATTACTACCCTATGAAGCTCATTGCCTTTAACTGGAATGGTCCAGGTGCAATCAATCTTACCTATACCGATCCAGATGGAAACAGCGGCCTCAATGTTGGTGCTAGCGTTTACCAAGCTCAGTTTGGCTCCAGCTCCTCTTCATGCACAGACCCTGTGACTCCAAGTTATGCTACAACTACTATCAGATGGACTGGCTCACAAACTAGCACTTATACCACCACTGGATCTGACTATCAGAACACTGTGGTTGTTGAGATCCCTCATACCACTACTACTGTCACCAGCTACTACTCTGGATCTGAGACCACCACTGCTACTACCGTCACTGGTTCTGACGTTGACACTGTTGTCGTTGACATTCCACGTTCTAGAACCACTGT